>OY757270.1:1451739-1614379 GCA_963584085.1 Pyrausta aurata
CCAACAATGATTCTTTCAGAGCTAAACAAAGGCTATCTAAGGCTTAAGACTTTCAAGTATTAAGGCTCTGGTCTACCACGGATGATGCGATGAATCTAGTTTCAGGGATACAGTTTTATACCATCGCCTGTGATAAGGCATTTTATGTGTATATTGAAGGTATGTTAGTATTGTTGACGTAAACATTTGTATAAAGATTATGAGAAAATTACGCTAGAAATTCGATAAATGATTGAATGCATGCCCCACAGTCGAAGTAATCAATTGGTATGGAAAGCTATTGTAGTAACTATAAATGAATAAAATACATAATGGCAATGATCTCTCTCTCTCTCTCTAATTTCTAATAAAAATATATTAAATAATTCATATTAAGGACTCAATCAAATAAGTGAAAATCAGTATTATTCCGATAACCAAGGAATCGAAAACAAAACTTGAAAGACAACATAATTTTTAAAGTATTGTTTACAAATAAGTGAAATGAGAAAAGTATTCGCGTTAGGTTTTAAAAGTCAGTTCATTATTGTACGCTTTGGTACAATGTTTAGACAATTTGTTAATGTTTAAAAAATATAAGTATCCGAAGGTAGTTTTGTTTTTATTTACGCGACTTGATTACGCCCGTAGTCGTTACCTCTCAGTCGCTTTCGGGTGTTTAATGCGAAACCTCACGCATCGAATTAATATTGATATTAGCTAGATTTTATATGTTATGTGGTGGTAAAGAATGACTATGATTTTCCACGCGTTTAAATAGTGTCTTGAAGTGAAAAAGTGTTGACAAATGGATGCAGGATATGGAAATACTATTATCAAGGTAGGAACTTCAAATTGCAACTTTGTTTTCTGTTTTTAGGGTCCCGTACACAAAGGATAAAATGAGTCCCACCCTATTACCAATACCTAATACTCCGCTGTCTGTCCGTCCAGTCTGTCTGTCAACAGCTGTATCTCGAAAACTGCGATAGCTAGAAAGTTATAATTTACACAAATTATGTAATTCTTTTGCCGCTATAATAAAAAAAAAATATTAAAAACAAAAAATAAATAATATTGAAGGGGGGCTCCCATACAACAACCTCGATTTTTTGCCCTTGCTCGACATCAATAATGGCAACAGATAGGTAGGCTCTTAAAATATTCATTTATGTTTACCCTTTGTGCGCGAGTTCGACTCGCACTTGGCCGGTTTTTTTCTTCTATTGTAGAAACTTTTAAGGGTTCGTTAAGGACGTATGAATACTATGTAATCAGTTTGAAAGGTTTGATTTAGATCCTGTTCTAGCTCAAATAGTGAGACCTAGCCTTACTTGCTTAGGTTTTAGAACTTTTTAAAGGCGTAACTAAGAACAGTAGATTCACTACCATACCGATTCAGGCAGCACCTTACATACATTGACTCAACCTCCACGTTGTAATCTGTACTAACCTCAAATCTGTTTTCGCTGTACGATGCGACCACGACTCGGCTCATATTAGAAATACAGCTGAATCATGTACAAGTTAATGTGATCTAATAGCCGTGAAAAGACGCATATTTAATATTTTTTACTTTGGTCTAACCAGTAAATGTTTTCATTTACTGCTACCAGAAAAGTTTTCTACATAATAAATAACATTGCTTAGGAACGTTCAAAAACCTTAATATGGAACTAGCTTATTAAAAAAATTCGGTGGACATAATTACAATTACCTTATATTTAAGCTCCATATTCTTGTCCAGTCTTACAATCCGTACTTTTGTAAAATATGATATTTTAAATTTGATTAAACAATAGTTGATTTTTGTTTTTATAGTGTTCTGTCACTATACAAACTTAAAAAAATAAATTGGACTTGTAAAAAGCACCCGTGACTTTGTGACAGACGAGGAATCGAACCCCGTGTCTTACGCTATCCGGGCGTATGCCTATACCACTCGGCCACCGTCACATTAACAAGCCTGTTGCATTTTGCAAGCGCTTTCTTTTAACAGTTGCTTTTTACAAGTGCAATTTATATTTGAATAAACAAGTTAAACTTAACGAAATCGATTCATATTAAAGTGGGTAATTTCTTTTTAGAATAAACCACAATCACAATCAATCACCTCCTTGCCACAAGGAAATGGTTTCCTTTTAGAATAGGGTAGTCTCATTTTTTATGTTGCATGTCTCAGTTTTAATTTTTTCTTGTTTGTTATTAATAAAGAAAACAATCACGATTTTTGGATTAAATCCACCTGATTTGACTACGACATGACATCATGTCGTTCAGTCGTTGTTTTCATACAAATCGCTGTATCTAAACCACTTTAACTTTGCGGGAAACCACCTAGCTTCGCAGACCACTGCCATCAATCTATGCTTTCCACAATAAATGGACAGACGCCCCGTACTACTCCCTATAATGTACCCCTCACTTTATCAACCCTATTACCCTTGATTTAGAGTCTAAAATGTGCTCACAAACTTCCGAACGCGAAAATTGATTTTAAAACTCTTCTAATGAAAGAATTGAAATAGAACAGAAGATTCGAGAAGAAAGGCTTTTTATTCGCAAGGCGTGGTTTTCTAACGAGTTTTACAAGCTTTTTTTAGGATGGAAAAGCAGCTTATTTCGACCAATAACAATAAATGTGCTGGCTAACAATTGAAAGGATTAAATATCACTTGTAGTAAGTGCAAGTCTAGAGAAAACAATGGAAGCAACTAATCAGTGCTCACACAAAGGACTGCCAATTAAATACCTCAATTCGTGCCCTTAGGCACCAACTGACTTAAACTAGCAAACGTAAAATAGTTTATTTTTGTTTTTATAATGTTTTGTCATTATACAAACTTAATAATATAAATTGCACTTGTAAAAAGCAACAGTGACTCTGTGACAGACGAGGAATTGAACCCCGTGTCTTACGCTATCCGGGCGTTTGCCTATACCACTCGGCCACCGTCACATTAACAAGCCTGTTGAATTTTGCAAGTGCTTTTTAACGCGTAGGCTGCGTGACATCATCAATGTTAATGTGACGGGGCCGAGTGGTATAGGCATACGCCCGGATAGCGTAAGACACGGGGTTCAATTCCTCGTCTGTCACAGAGTCACGGTTGCTTTTTACTAGTGCAATTTATATTAAACGTAAAATAACTGCGAAAATCGATACAAAAAACATGAGAGACGAGAATTCGTAATTAAAATAAGATAAGACGAGAATAAGACAAACCGAGTCTTATTAGGCCCAGTTGCGTGATCGATAGTTACATCACCAATGGTTGAATATCGTTACCAGCTGTTGAATTTACGATTGTCCGTGTTTTGAAGAAAAAATACCTTAACCAAATGTCTTGCCTATTTTGATGACTATTGCACGCAACGCGAATGTTTTGCGATCTTCTATACCTACTTAATGTGGAACAAATAGCTTATAATTTTTGGATCTCTGCTCAATATTTGGGACTATCATATGTGTACAAACACTGTAATTCTTAAAATAATATAGTTAAGACATTAGCCCTTAATTTTCAAAAGCTTCCGACAATCTTATGAACTCTTTCAAGTCAGTTGCATATTTATGACAAAATGGTGCAACACAATAATGAGCACGCAATCAGCGATCATCAACGTAGGCTGCTGTAGGGCCCTTTTTAGTCGAAGGCTGATAGAACACGCCCAGACAGGCCCTGAAAGAGGCTATCTTATTTTGTTTTGGATTCTTTAGCAATTTTTTAAATGCAAAATGCACTAACATTCTAAACATTTTTGACAATTCCAGGCGTATGTTTGTTTGTATCTTTTTTACGATTTTGCCTAATTATATTTTGTTTTGTGTAATTATTATTTTTTAACTCTTATAATTTTTTATCCTCAATGTAACTTTGTGTTGTGAAGCGGGCGTGTGTGTGTGTGTGTGTGTGTGAGTGTGTGTGTGTGTGTGTGTGTGTGTGTGTGTGTGTGTGTGTGTGTGAGTGTGTGTGTGTGTGTGTGTGTGTGTGTGTGTGTGTGTTTGTGATGCCCCATTACCAATAAATGCTTTTAAAAACATATCTCACAGCGTACTTTAAAAAAAAGATCGATCATCTAAAAGATTTTTAGTTTCATTTCTGATATAGTATTAAAGAGTCAATAATGTATAGATATATTTCATATAATAAAAAAGTTTATAACCTCAATCGTGCCCGATTTCATAACCAAAATACTTATTAAAAGGTGATGATGATAAGGTAAACCAAAATACACCACACACTTCAAACTTCAAGTTCGCAGTTTCGGTCCGTTTGCACTGCACTGCAGTGTCACAATGACGAGCAAGAATTCATCAATTTAGGTGCACTTAGATAAGCTACGACAGTATTAGTCATTGCAATCAGTTCGACATTCAGACATATTGCAATTTGGGATTGATGATAAGAAAAAAAGTCGTAAAAAAGGATCCAGATTTGAGTGCAAAAAGTAGAGCAATGACAAAAGATCATTTGGATAAAAAGTTTGAATAATGGCCATAGTTAAGTTTTTTCTTTATAAAATATTAATCAATGGTTCTACAGAGTACGTACCTTAGCCTGGTTATTGTTCTCTAAAATGCTTTAAATCCGAGATATAGTAATCAAAAATTATAAACCCTAATCAATGTATATCACAATCGCTAACTCATTGAGTAAATGACAGTGTCCTTTTCTAACCTTAACACATTTGTTTGCAATTAATTTCATGTTCTATTTCTTTTGATAGAAAATAACAATGAATGATTTTTTTATTATAAATGGTATTTTAAATGTTTGCTCCAATTACAGACCGCATTATGTATAGTCATATTTTTTAATACTCAACACTTGATATTATTATCAAGCATTGAAAAAATTGGCCTACCTACTATGTTCCAATTGCAAGACAATTCGCGTTTGTATCAAATCTTTCCATGATGTGCATAAATTATAATAAGAGTTTAGCCTTTCTAACTTGGAGGCCATACATGTATATTGGGTAGAGTAGACAGTAGATTCTCTGCACAATCAATCATACAATAATTACGGGTTAAAATAAACCTTATCTTACAGCACAACTGGCTGAAAAGAAAACGTTATGCATAAAGAAAAAAGGTTGTGAAATGCACTCACCAGCCAGTCATTGACTCAAAGCGAAAAATTGCTAACAAAGGTTTTGTACTGATCACTGGCCTACAAGTAGGGCGATGCGCATACACTAAACACCTGTGCCAATATTGGTCCACCTCCCTTTGTCCTGCAGTGCATTGCACCACATTTTGTGTTCCAGGGCTTTTTTGATAGCGAAGCGATTTCTGATTCACGGATTTTGGGGGTGGTGTAAGTGATGAACTAATGCTGTTTTTTGAAAAACGATAAGCTTTTAAATCAAGAATGAATCAAATTCAAGGAAAAGAGCATTTTTTTGGTATTCAATGAAATTCGATGATCATAAATAGTTAACTCGTGAGTCCCGGTGACTACTTCCGCAAATATATTTTTTATTTAATTCTGTTTTTTTATGACTTAAGGCCAGGCCAGGCCATCCCTAGTATTTTTTATGCACTTGTTGCACTTTATGTATAGAAAAAATACTGGGAATACGTGCGTATCGAAAAATTAATAATTAAAAAAAAATGAAAGTCTAGTGATCTATGAATTTAAGTTTCCTGGATGTCTCATAATATAAAATTTATTTTTTATAGAACCTAAAACAGAACCGTAAAAGAGGGTGACCTATTTAATATATAAATAAATGCCTTAATAATATCGATAAATGTTATTCGATTCCAATTTCACAGTTTAATGTAAATAGAAACGCGTTTTACAGGGATACTCGTCCCACCTCGCCTTAAAGCAAACAATGAATCAAAATATTATAATTTATGTAAGTAATACCCATTGCCTACTGGTTTCCTTCGAGTAAATTTTTATAGGACAAGAGATTATTCATTCAGTCTCAACTTTACTTTAAAGAGTGACAATGTAATTTTAATACTTAATTGATTAATAACAACAAGGATTAACAAGGATTCGAACCCTGCGTTTTATGCGATCCGGGCGCATACCTATACCACTCAGCCTCCTGTTGAATTTGTAAGTGATTTCTTTAACGCATAGGCTGCATCACCTCATCAATGTTGCGATATTGCTCTCACAATATCAAAAGCCGAGTCGTAGGCATGCGCCCGAATGGCATAAGACACAGGGTTCGAATCCTTGTCTGATACAGTTGCTTTTACTAGTGTGCAATTTATATTGTTAAGTTTGTATGTCGACAAATACTATACAAACATGAATATAATTATAGGATGATAACTATTATCTCTACTATCTCTTAAAAGCGGTAATTAGGCTCATACTAATACATTCTTAATTATCTCTCTTAATATGGCAGCTTATTTTAAAAACCTCCACACACTCGCTGTATCCTTTCCTTCAAGCTTCAGCTTTAGTAGATAATTACAAAAGTAAGGTCAGCAAAACAATTGGTATTATTTCAACAAATTAATGCCAGACTGCTTGCTAATCGGAATAGCTGATTGATTTGTATAAATATTTTCTCATCTGGAATTCGGGTTGCTACTACTATTTTAACACAAGTCTGACTATTGGTATTTTGTCCAGTGATAGTGATTTGTAAAACAAAGCATTTATATATTTTCTTTTTAAATCTGTTTGATGTTAGATTTGACTTTATTACCACCTTCTTGAAGTTTAAAACTCACTTTTATCAATAAATAGTTTTCGCGTAAATTTCAGAACCGAATAGGTACTTGTTATTCATTGTTTTGTAATGCTTTTATTTTATTTTATTATATATCCAGATTGGTTGTGATCGCACCTGATGTTAAGAGCGGGCAAGGGCAAGAAAAATAACAAATTTCACCCGCACCCCGCACGAACCCCTTTTTATTGATACGGCCCGCGGCCGCACCGTGGCGCTGTCTACTGACATTGCAACTGTTATTTAATCATTGACATTGATTTTTAACTATTTTCTATCTTTTGTACATTTTTGAAAGATCTAATTAAATTTTTAAAGATGTAATTTTTATTGCGGTTTAAGATGGACCATCTCTGCCTAGTAACAGCCTATTTACTCTCCTTGAAAAGGTCCAAATTGTAGTTGCCACACTTTTGCCGGCACTGAATTCCACTCCTAGCTAGCCAAACGCTAAAGAAATGTGGACCGAAATCGTTAGGCGCTTTAGTACCTCGTGATGTTAGAGAAACATTATTTTTATTTATTCATTTTAAACACTTATGTCCGTAATTATTATTTGAATTGGTATCTGTTTAATGATTTACTCATAATTACCGTAAACTTACGCTACGTATCGTATGATTACTCACCAAATAAATCACTATTGAAATAAATACCAACTCCATCCATTTGCTCCATCAAAAACACGATGATTTTTTTATCTGCATAATAAATGTTGACTTTTTTGCTGACCGTCCGGCGGACAGGTTTGCACAGAGTGATTGATGATACGCCTTATTAGATCAGGTGCATTCTAATGACTCATTGACTCATTATTGCAGTTTTGGTGCACTACATAGTGCACAAACTTGCAGAATACCTACATAGGTACTTACTCAAAGTCATAGTAAGCAGGCTTCTTCTGGATGAGTTCGCTCTCTTGTCGACTTGTTCTCTGCTACGCTTATGGGCTTCGTCTTGTGATGTACGAATATGTTTTCTTAATTCTAAGGGCGGGTTTCGTGATCGATTGTTAACTCGATTAATGGTTAAAAAACATTTTTACTCGTTACCAGTGGTTGAATATTTACCAATTTTATTTTCTTTCCGGTCATCTCAAAGCTGGCTCAACGAGTGAGCTCTTTGAGAGAGTTAAGGCACCGAGACTAGTATCAAGTAGAGTGTACTACCGAAGTCACTGCCGCCTAACCACCTTAAGATACAATCTCGCTTGCACCTGTCGTCATCATATCTTCGAAGTGAAGCACATTTTAGTGTCGTGTGAGCAAGCGATTCTCGTTGAAAAGCGGTTAGGCGCCATGGACCTCGACCGTAGATCTACACAAAGTTTTTTTTTTTTGATGCTTTAATATCAGTCTACTGAAAAGTATATTTATACTGGAAACTGACTCATTATTGCACATTTGATGCTACGACGGAAAATTGTATAAAGGCGCAAAGGTTCATGGCCTCTAGGCGATTGCATTTGTGGTTATGAGAAGTTAGCCGGGTAGGTATGTAATGTTTGCTCAAGTGATGTTTGCCTTTATATATACTGAAAACCTGTTTAAAATGCCTACACTGTTTTACCAGTAGTATTTTTGTTTTGTTACATAAAGATTTGTTTGTAAGCGACTTTCCATTGTTGACACGTTATTTTTTTCAACACTTATCCTAGAACTCATACGGCATCATTTTAGTTCAGTCATTTACAGCTTTTATACATTTTCTATTTCTCGATGATGATTTTAGAATAAATTCGTTATGGGGAATATTTTTCTTCACACTCCCATCACTCTCTAGGTGCATCTATCTGCAACTTTTTTACCGTAAAAATGATTTGAATACTGTGGTGGGTAGATATCAGAAACAAAAATAACATGTGACCTCAAAAACTGTTCAGATTTAACCAAATCAACTAACCGTGAAATTGAACCGACTTCAAAGAAACGATTTCTTAAACCCGTCAGTTTTTACAAGATGCCATTATGTATTATTAACTTGTCCTGACATAAGCATAGAAAATTAATGTATTTTATTTTTTATTTATTACCTAAAAACACCCCATTTTTAAAAATTACATGTCTGCCAAATTGCTAAACAGTTTGTCAGCAGATATAACATAACATATTACGATAATTTTAGTGATATCAGTATAATGTACAAACTTCTGTGATTATAACTTATCATACATACGAGTAGATCCTACCACTGCTACGATTTTAGGTTAGGAAAATAGGTATCTACAAGTACCATTTAATTAAATAATATTTAATTCATTTTTAAAATTCAAACAAAATCCTCGTCACTAATGAAAAAACGACTAAACAGATTTTCATAAATCATGGCTTCGTTTGATAGCTACAATACAGCTTACAGGGGTCTCTCCTTTTGTGTCAGGGGTTAAAAATTAGAAACACATACCAGTTAAAGTACACATTTCCAGTGTATACTAACGATTTTTCATACCCGTACTTCATGTATTTCTTCTAAGCTTTTTCCTTTTGCTCAAAGAATCAAGATACAGTAAGAACCAAAAAAAACAGTTTAAAACACCTTTGTAGTCATTAACAGACATGATCTCACCGACCGTCACAGTGTTGACCTATAAAATTATCTGTATTCAATACCAAGTATTAATTTTGATTGTTGCAAAAAGTTTGTGTGCGAATGGACAGACATACATTAAAAAAAAAAAAAAGAAGTCTGCTGTGGACTTCGGTGCACGAAACTACAATTACTTAGTATTGACTCCCAGTAAATTTTATAACTTTTTGTGTTGTTTTCTTAAGATTTATATACTTTACAGTTTGCCAGAAAACGTACTTAAATATAGCCCGTAATATTTAGTTGGTTTGTTAAGCACCACTAACGCAATTCAGAGTTAACATAACTTGTGTTATTCAATTACGAGTTCTTTTAAATATTTTTCTTTTTCAAATTTAAGAATGTTGTAAACATATACATTATATCTACGAGTATGGGATGTCGATGTATTGTACAATGTTTCTTTTGTATCGCTATTGGTGTGCTTAAATAAATAAAATAAAAATTTGGAGATAAAATATCAACAAAATGATGATTTAATCCTAACCTTAATGATTCAAAACTTTAAACTCTCACACGTATTGTTATCAATAATATATCTTTTTTTTATGTCAGTAACGACGGCCATGTAGCCCTGTCACACAGTGATACCATCACAAACTCCAAATGAAAAGTGGTAATTAATAAAAACAAATGGAATAATGTATTATGTTTCATTTCGCGTGTCGCATGAATGGTTAACGTCGGCCCTCACATGCAAACTGGCAGGGGTTTTAAGTAAATTAAAGCAATGACAATAGCAATTAATTGTGTATTAAATAGGCTCAAACAGGTAAAACTCTGTCAACTTAAATGGCAGATGTATCTAAATAAATATGTTTATAACTACAATACACCAATTGTCTGGTCGTGGTAAGGAAATTTCTTCCTTGTGTTACGAAGTACCAGACTACGATTATGACGGGGGCGTCCCCCATAAATACTTAAATACATATAACATCCATGACTTAGGTACAAATGTTCATGCTCATCACACACACATTTGCCCCTTGCGGGATTCGAACCCGCGACGGCCGGCGTAATCTAACAAATACACCAAACGCGTCGTCAAGTCAATCTAGTATGTTATCCCGTATGATATGCTATAGACAGCACCAATTTTGATGTACCTTTGTCCATTGACAAAACGTTATGCGCCTTTTCCGGGATTTTATAGGAGTATCATTAAGCACTTATTTCAGAGCTTTTAAAATAGGTATAATTATTATAAGAACATTAATGATGGCAATTCAATAGCAACCGAGTTAGGTGATACAGCGCTGCTGTACGTTTTGTCACGAGGAGAGTGGTTTGTATGAAAACTAACGATGCAACGTTTGTCCTATATTTACGAAGACAAGTTACAGTTGGTGTAATCGAAAAAAATATACTTAAGACTGAAATTATCTCATATAACTTAAATAATTGTATGTAAAACTTAAATACTTATTAAACTTGTGAAAAAATGGTTTTAATAGTTCAATTGATGTCTCAATATTAGTTATGTTTTTAAGATCAAGAAAATATTGGTAGGTAATTTGCCATCATAACGAAAGACTAGTCTGCTGCATTAAACATTTCTTAACTAATGTAGATAAAAAAAAATCTGTCTTTTATTACATTTATAAAAAAAACTTCCTAATTAATTTATTTTTTTTATTTTTTTATTTAATCATTTGTTTCAGGCAACAAAGGCCCATACAATATATACCTTAAAGACTAACATAAATATTTAAATAAAAACACAAAAAAAAACATTCAAATAATACACTATTTTGTCGGCGTAGTGTTCCGCAACTTGGTGTCAGGTAGCCGTCCACGAAACCGACGATATACGACACCCCTCGGCCAAAATTCTTCTTTTGTGAAGGTCGACAGCTGTTCGGTCGGAACCCTTACCACAAACGAATTGAAATTCGTATTATGACGAGATTCCAACCGTTCGACCCTCAGTGTGAACTTGGTCTTAATACGGATGTACTCCACGATCTCCTCGACCTTCGTAGAGTAATGCAGCCGGGACACGTACAGCAGCGTCACTGGTATCGCAGGACGAAGCAGGTGGTTCGGTCCAGTCGGTGCGGTGCCGCACTGGTTACGAGTGGAGGGCTTCCTTTTCTTCCTCTCAACCTTGGTAAAGCCCTCCTCATCACACTTATCGGCCTGTGATGCCAGCGTCTTAGGAGCACGAGCAAATAATACACGAATTTTGTCTTAGCGTTTTTCGAGCGCCATCTGGTTCTTCAACAGGGAATAAATGTCGAAAATACAAACAACGGGTAGGTATGCTATTTTTGTAGTAAGGGGAAGTTTGGCTTTAAAGTGTCCGAATGTATTACGGACTGTCCGGATGTTTAGAATTTGACTTACTCAGTTCTCCTTAACACACACTAACCTCGAAATAATAAATATAGAATATACATTATCAGAAGAAATTATATTTATTAGGAAGGAAAACAAATATCATAAATTACATTATTTTATTCATTGCCACTATCTATGGTCATAACTTGTCTATGATATACTTAATATGAAACTGTTCGTCCTGTATTTACCGCCCTCATTACTGATAATATCTCCGCTTTCATTAACGTGTTAGGTGGATTCGTTTGATCGTGACTTTCATGAGTTTTCATTTGCAACACTTGAATAAAAGATTATATTTATTTTCTTTTTTTAGGTTCCGTAGTCCAACAAGGAACCCTTATAGTTTCGCCATGTCCGTCTGTCCGTCCAGCATGGGCATGTTTTCTAATCTCCCCGCGACAAAAGAGTGTGTGCGTGAAAAAAAAATGTTATTTATTCTCATAACTTACAATCCATAACGGTTAAACGCCACTTTAAAACGCCTTCAAGAAATGTTATAGCAACACACGTTGCCTAAAAATGTATCCTATCAACTTCAAAAAGGCGTCACGAAGAAACTACTGACAAAGTTAAAACTGATTACACATTAGTTATTCCGCACAATAGCACCCATTCAATTTTTTTTGTAGAGGAAGTACCTTATACCTTATCCGAATAAATCTAAATATAGGTAAAGCGCAGGGGCTGTTTATCTTCAAGACATGCCTTCAAATCAATGTTTTCTATTACAAGTAAATGAAGATGGAAGTGTTATCTCTGAAAAAGGTATTATAAAGTGAAAAACCACTTTAAAGTTGGATTAGAAAGCTCACTGTCAGCAAAAAGTTCTTTTTGCTTTTAGTGCTAGTGCTTAAAGTTACTAAGTGGTTTCATTTTAATCCTTAAAGCCTACTTAGTTCCATGAGTAAGGAAATCGTGACATAAATTTTATACTACATTATTTCTATCGAATTTATGTACTTGGGTACCAAGTCAAACTGATATCAACACGAATATAGCAATTGATACATGCAGGCCATTATCACAAGACAATAACCGGTTGACATTACGTGTGATTGACGCAGCGAAGCCGTCACAACGCGGTAATTAAGCTCGTGTAGACACCGGGCCAATTATCGGCCATTGTAGAGGATACCATTATTGATCTATTATATTCTATGTGATATATGTACATAATAACACTCTAACACTAACTTTGGTGATGGTCAAGCTTAATAAAAAGCAGCCAAGCAGACAGAGGCATGCGCAATACACAATTAATTGCACTTTCTGTTCTTTCATTCTCATAGTTCAGTGAATCGGCCTGCCATTTTTTTTCAGTACAGGCCATCAAACTGGCCACTAGCTAAACTTATTATAATTAAACTAGAGGTCTAGGCTACTAGCGAGGTCTTAGGTGGAGGAAAGGGGAACGGCCACCAGCTATGGTGGTTGGCTGCGAATATGTTAAATAAGCAGTCCCCGACCAAACAGCATCAGGATTACCAGAATTTAGTGGAGAGTCTTGTGGGATGGGTTTTTCTACTAAAAGCTACAATATTCAGTGACGATCCTGTGGCATGGCTTACTCGCCATCAAATAATCGTCCCTCTGTTATTGGGTAGCAGCAACGTTAGTACTGGTAGAAGGATCAAGATATAATATATCAGGAAAGGCTTTCGATTAGGTATTAACACTTTAGCAAACTAACTGCCTCGGTGGCGCAGCGGTTAGAGGGTCGCATTTTAAAGCGACGGCTGCGCCAGAGGTCTCGGGTTCGATTCCCGGGTCGGGCCAAAAATGTGTACCTGGGTTTTTCTGTTCAGAAATTCTCAGGGATGCCCGGAGTGTGGAAGTTGGCGGTGTTTCACCCCCGTGCCTCGGAAAGCACGTAAAGCCGTTGGTCCTGCGCCTGATCTCTCTCCGGTCGTGTCAGATTGCTGTCCCATCGGGCTATGAGAGTGAAAGGAATAGAGAGTGCACCTGTGTTTGCGCACACACTTGTGCACTATAATATGTCCCGCGCAGTCGGTTAGTCGTTGTGACTGGCCACCGTAGTCGAAATCGGCAAGGGGGACTATTAACACTTTAGCCGAAAGTAATCCAGAAACAATAGAAATTGTAGTTGGAAATTGGAGTTTGTGTTGCCTTCCACACTTTCTTCCCTTATTTAAAGTCTTTGTAGAAAAAACTCAACCGACAAGAGCTCTTAAATTTGATGATGACTAGTGATGGGCTATCCTTATTTCGGTTCTGCTAGCTTCATCCGTCTACTTTTAATTACACGTCCTTTGGGTGAATTTCCCAACAGCAAATTTTACGCGGCATGAGTGAAATCGGCAGTGCAGAGTGATACAATGAGGCTTATTTATTTTTTTATTTATAGAAGGCGTTATCCCGTATACGAGACCATAAATATTTTTTGATTAGGACTACGTTAAATACGGAATAAAAAATGATAAAGCACCATATTTTTCATTTCGGTTGCGCGGTCAAATCCATTTTTCTGTTTAATTTCCCTTATATAGTAAAAACTTTTGGTTATTTAGTATTATTGCTTATTTCATTTAAATCGTGAATACTATCACATAATAATTTTATAATTTAATCTATTTAATTAAATGACTTATAAGTAAAAATGCATGTGGTCAAATAAGACTTTTCATATCGGTGAATTTTAGTTTGTCGAGAATATTTTTGCGTGGGACAACTCTAGCTCTTTGCCCCCGCGCTAAAACGCTACATACCAGTGCCGCCTCAATGCTTAAAGTAAATATACGTGCGCCGCTTGCTCCGTGTTCCCGCCAAAAAAGTAAGTAGTTGGTTTCGGTGACATGGGACATTTTATTTTTCATTTCCGCAGGTTGGAATATATTGTCATCCAATTCTCCATAAAATGTATGAAATATTTATTGGTATCCTTCCCAAACTACGTTTATTAGTGTGGTATTAATAACGTTGTGACTTTAAAACTTTTATTGTTGTGTTAAATTATGTCGTTGATTTTAATATCGGTGTTTTCATTTCGGTTGATTCGGTGGCCTAGATTGACCACCGAAATGAAACAAAATTCACCGAAATGATAAAAAATATCATTTCGGTGAATTTTATTAATTCCGGTGCGTAAATTGTTCATATCGGTGATTGATTTTCTCATTTCGATGGCTTCATTATATCATTACGGTGAAATCTATACTATATTATACAGCTGAAGAGTTTGTTTGTTTGTTTTTTATTTGAACGCGGTAATCTCAGCAACTACTGGTTCAATTTGAAATAATATTTTTGTTTTGCCTTCCTTTTTAGGATTCCGTACCTTGAAAGGTAAAAAACGGAACCCTTATAGGATCACTTCGTTGTTCGACCGTTTGTCTGTCCCTACCCTTTTTTCTCAGGAACACGTGGAGGTATCAAGCTAAAATTTAATCAAAAACCCTTGGTCCCTTAAAGCTGTAAAAAAATCAAACATCTAAGCCAACGCAATCAAAAGATACAGCCGTTATTGCCGTAAATATCAGCAAATTTCTGCAAATTTTCAATACTCGAAAAGGAATCAAAACCTACCTACAGGGTACTTCCCGTGAACTTAGAATCTTGAAATTTGGTACAAAGCAATGTCATTTAAAGTACAGATACAGGAATAATTGCGAAAACTGTATTTTTTTCTTATATCATATAAAAACAAAACTTACTGCCCCTTTCTTCATGAACGCGTTAAGGTGTTAAATGAAAATTACAATGACATACATACTGAACTAAAATTAAGATACAAATTATTCATTCAGTGAAAAGCGTCGTCCTTTTATTACAAAATGTCACAGAAAAAAAAGACGCTTTAAATTTCCATATAACTACTATTGATTCCCACTCTACGCTCTGACCGATCCAAAGGTTCCCATTATGCTAGCAGCATTGCCTCGTTGAATAGCAATGGAAACCTGTTGAGCCAGCCAGAGTGGGGATCATTACCCTTATCCCTCAGTCGTTGTCCCAACTCTTTGAAAAGCTCGCGTGCCTCATGTCCGCAGGGCCCAGCCGTCTCCACAGCGATTGGAACAAAATCATACTCAGACTTTAGCTCAGCATACTTAGTATGTTTTAACTTGGCAGCATTTTCCGCCGCTAAACGTGCTGAAGTAACAGGCATACTGTAACTTCAACAGGTTCAGTAAATGTGTCTAACGCATGTTGCATCCCATAAGAGGCTACGCCCTCTTCGCCATGGAACCAACGTTAGGTCATCTGGTCTCTTACCATCCATGCGGGACAAGCCTGGTGGCTCTAGGACGCAAGGAATATTTACGGAAACCGTGGCCCGACGCACAAATTCATTAATAGAATGGTATAAATTGCACTTGTAAAAAGCAACTGTGAACCTGTGACAGACGAGGAATTGAACCCCGTGTTTTACGCAATCCGGGCAATTAAGTTTGTATGGTGACAAAATACTATAAAAACAAAAATAAACTATAATAGAATGGTGCGTCGGGAACCGCCCCACACATCTTTGGCAACTCAGTCCTTGGTGGCCGTTTTCATCTACCATCACACCACAAATACAGCGATGAGGTTCACAAACTTTGCTGCCCAGTCTTAAAGCTACTGCAATTCTTAAGGAATTGTTGTCGAGAAGCGTACCCAACTGTGGAGACGGCAAAGCATGCAGCCAAGCACCAGATTCAGGTTTTGCAACTGCTTTAAGGGATGCCAATATCACGCTGGAACCTACGGGAACGGAGTAAAGCCAAAACGCACAGAAAATGTCGAAGAGGACCGCTAGTAGTGTTGTTAAGCTAAAAAGTTTTTTTAATATGATATGGGTTTACTTTTGTCTCTAGACTATACCAGACGAGGCACAGACAGGGACGACAATGAAGCGAGCTCACCCAGAAGAAGCCTGTTCACTCTTTTTCTGAAAATAACAGGGTTGTAGACCGATGGAAACCCATATGCGGGTAGAGAGTTCCACTCTTTTGCTGTGCGCATTATGAAAGTTGACGAGAAGCGCTTAGTTCGAAAACTTTTTAAACGCGCTAATCTCAGGAACTACTGCTCTGATTTAAAAAAAAAGGGTTAGATAGCTCATTTATCGGAAAAGGTTATTGGCTATACTTGGTGTCCTTTAAATAGAGGTCCAGCCTAAAATAGGTGATAGGCTAGACAATGACAGTCATTAGAAAATATAAAAAAAAAATGTAAGTTATGTCCTTTTCAAGTTGTGTACATTAGAAAATCTACCAAATTGTCATCTAGTGATGGGTTTTCGACTACTGTTAATACAAATACTTTTTTTACTTGTTTTTTTTGCGATGCGAGTTTATATAGCCGAAGGCCTATTTTATTTGTAAATCAGGTTACATTTAATAATAAATAGTAAATAAAAAAGTGAAAATTTGTAGTCACAGTAGTCTAGCTTATTACCCGTATTGTGTGCAGAGCACGGCGCTTAAATTTCGCGGGGAGAATTGCTGTTTTTCCGTTATAATAATATATGAGTTCTGAAAGAAGGTTAACTTCTACATACGGGATACTGTAAAACATCACGCATCACGACCTACGGGAATGGAGTGAAATCAACACGCACGGATGCAGTCACGACGAACCACGTGTTTTAGTGTATAGAAGTAATTTTGTTAAAGGTTTTCGGTGGGTGGATAAGTGTTGTCATTTCGGTGGGCGAGTTATTTCATTTCGATGAATCGTTTTTTCATTTCGGTGACATCAAAACTTTGAAGTAATGTATCTTTTTAGTTTATGAAGATATTTTGATGGCGTTACGTATTGATCTAAACAACATCAAGAAGTATCATAAACCATAGTTTGAACTCGAAAAATGTTAAAAATAAAAAAGTTCACCGAAGTGATAAAAAAATCGACTTTGTTGAAATTGACCCCTTTACGTATTCATAAAACTATGGCGTCCGCTTTCTCCTAGACAGATCGCAAGCAATTCAAAAGTTCTGAATCCGCATCGCACTTCACTGCCTACTAATTACTAAGCTACCCCATCAGCTATGCATCTAATGAAACACGTATAGTCTATATTACACGAGGAATCAGCTTATAACAGCATTCCGAACGTCAATTGATTGTTGTACAATAGCCCTTTGCGTTCCAGCTATCGCTTAATTATGTACTATGTAAACGCTGGGTCATTTGACCCCAGACGTAATATTCGGCGCAGTTATCCTGGGTATGTGTTGGTATTAAGGTTGAAGCATATCTTTCCACTGGTAAAGGGAATAACACCGTATTTACATAAACACGCATCAACCATACGGAAGCACGTTACGTAAAAACCTTTTCAAAACCTTTTTATTGGTATAAATTATTATGTTTACCTTAGATAATTATCTGAACTAAATCGAAGTTAGCACATACATTAAATTTCAAAGTAAACTCTTTTACAAACTTAGTTCAATTAGTCTGAAGTGCCCCGAAATTAACGTAATTTATGATGGTTTACGGTAGTAATTTTTCTCTTTGCACAATTAATTGCCTAGAAAAACCGGGGAATAAAGCATTCGGTGTATTTATTCTGTACACACATACGCCATTGGATATTTTTACAGACTGTAGTGTGACCATGAGGTAGGAAAAATTGATGGAAAACACCTGGGGATCATTTTCCACAAGCAGCACAATAAGAAAATAAGCACATCACTCCTATAAGCATTAACTGATCATCGTACTCAAACATTCTCCGATTCCGATGACATCACATACTTACAGCTCGAATTGATAACCTTATTTTTCTTGAAGTCGGTAAAATGTTTTAAAAATAGAATAATAAAAAAGTTTTTTTTTAATACATGTTTAAATCAAAGAAATGAAGTCTGCCCCCAACAGTCGTCATGATGACTTTTTAAGATATGTTGTTGATACATATCTTAGATAAGGAGACATGTTTCGGCCCTTTCAGGGCACATTTATTTTTATTTTTTTCACTGTATATTTGACGTTCATAAGTGTCTTTTTATGACCTTAATTGAAATAAAGAATTTGAATTTAGAATTTTTGATATCGTCTGGATATTCTGATAATCCAAACAGTTTATTTACGTAATTATATCAAAACGTTAAGTGTTATCGGTACTTGTCAGAAAGAATTTTCAAGTTTGAACTAAAAGTAGAAAAAAAGGACATCAATCATTTAGGACCAAAATCGAACTTCATAACAAAAAATTTTGCCATAACATGATCATTATAATCTATCATTCATTTTCACTAGCTGGCACATTGATTTTTAGCCACGAATGTATGAAACTTAAATCTTGTCCTTCCATCTTTGTTTAGCATTTGGAGAACGGATTGTTAACATCATTCAGTTAATTAATTCAAGTTTACCGTTGCGAGCAGGTTCGGTATAATATTATTTTAATTTGAAGTCCCTAAATTAAAGTATTTAATGGCCACCCCAGTGCAGTTTGCAGAGCGCAAGTGGCAACTCGGCTTGTGTCCACGTTTTATTATTTATGGCGATGGTGTCACGCTATTTTTATTTTTTGTTTTGGGAAATTTACAGTTTATCCTTCCTTTTGTCCAGTTTTCGAGGTTATTGGATTGTGAATAGATGCTATAGGGTTTTAATATTTAATTGTTGATATCAAATATAATGAGTTTCTAGAATCAAGTTCATCAAAATGTTTTTGGAACGTAACGATTCCGATTAGCTCTTAGATATTTGGATTGTATCTATTGAATGGTTTATCAAATTGTTTCATAAACGATTATAAACTAGTCGTGGAAAGTATCCTATTAAAGAGACAGTGTGTTTTTGCATTTATCCGAGTCTAACTTATCTACGAGTGTTTGTATATCGAGGCATATCCTCATCATCAAGAGTTAGGCTCTTGTCAGTGGAGTGTTTCCAAAACTCTAAATTATGGAAGATAGTGCGGTAGTTCTCCTCTTGCCTTCCACGCCGCAGTTTCAGAACCGGGGCTTTCACACCTCTTAATGCCCACTCAAACCCTTTTCTTATACAGAAATTAGAAATCAGAAAATTTATTTGAAATTAAAATTGAAAAACATTTATTGCCAAGAAAAAAAGATTACATAGTGAATTACATTGTCATAATCTAATCTTAACTTAAATTTAAAAGACAGGAGGTGATATAAATAAAAGAAAAATATCTTTTTTTTGGGTGCCCGTTTCAGCTAATGCTGAAAACAATTTCAGCGCTGGTTTTCAAACAGGCCCCTGACGATAAAGCCGGTTATCAGAAGTTAAAAAATATTGTAATGAGGCAAGAGTACATATAGAGATAACTTATATAGAGAACAATTTTTATGTGTGTGTGTGTGTGTGTGTGTGTGTGTGTGTGTGTGTGTGTGTGTGTGTGTGTGGTGTGTGTGTGTGTATGTAATGCTGTGTTATTGGTTAGGGGGAATTCAGTAGCTCGGCATAAACTATGCCCTTCTTTCGTTGCTCTTCTAAAAGATGTGAACGAACTGCAGTTTTAAATGTCCGAATGTGCATTTAATTGGTTTTCGTAACGGAGGAGGCAAGTCGTTTTTATTTGCGAGAATACATACATAAAATTGGATCTTTAAGTGCAAACAAAGTAAATGTATTAAGCCTGCAAGTGGACGTGCAAATATTAACAAATAAATAGTAATTAATTAATTAATTGGTCTTATATTCTAGGAACTCTACATATACTATATCTTCAGCCTTCTGCCAGCATTGATGTTGCTGCTACCCAACACCATCTTTATACTTACATAAAATAAATCTATACGCATGTTAGTTACACCACTTATAACTCGAGAATAGCTGGACAGATTTCCATGATTTTGACTTTTTTGTATTCGTCTTTGCCCCAAATAGGACAAACAAAATTCGCCGGGAGTCCGCTATCTCGATAATTTCAAATTAACCTTCCACCCCGAAAAATTGTGGACGCTCAATTTATTTCTGGAAAATTAACAACTTATGCCATATAGGTAGCAATCAAAAGCAGTTAAGGATCCTTTTCGAGATCCCTATGGAAAATTACTGAACCAACTTTTACTTGACAAACAAATTGATAACTTAAATAAGCACATTAACCTAGTTTGCGGTAAGAGGGTTCTTTCGTTTCATAATTTAGTTCCTTTTCGACGACATGTTTGGTTTAGTGGTTAGTGCTGTGCCAGCGGTAGCGGGTTCAAGTCCCGCAAGGGCATACATGTTTATGCGATAAGCACGACCATTTGTACCTAAGTCATGGATGTTTATATTTATTTAGGTATTTATGGTCGACGCCCCCGTCATAATCGTTGTCTGGTATTCCTAGCACACGGAAGCAAATTCCTTACTTCAAACCAAAACAATTGGTGTGTTGTCTGGCGCATATATTTAATTTGGTTGTAAATATGAAATAATTAGATTCCTACGTATTAATCGGAAACAGATAATGGAGAAAAAAACATTTACATTAGTATTTTTTATCGATATTTTTATGGCTAGTAAAATGAAAAATGAATCGAATTTTCAAAACTTTTTTGTTACGTATGTCTTAAAAGATTTTACGTTAATATTTTTTTAGTCAATACAGTGATAGTGTCATTTATTTGAGCGGGTTTATCAACAATAACGAACGCGTTTAATCAGTCTAGTCGTCTGTGCGGAGACTTGCGTGAATAATTTCACGGAAATTGCGAAGTCACGTACAGAGCTAATTTGAACTAAAGCACACGTTGTGTTTGTACAGAGCTGATAGTTTATTTGTACGTTTTTGGACCAAATGAGGCTCTTTTAATATATTAAAGGCTAGAATTGAGTTGTCAATTAAGAAATAAATAAACAAAATCAGGCTTGGCAATGTGTCGGTACGGTAGCCGAGTGGTACAGGCATGCGTCCCGATAGCGTAAGACAGAAGGTTCGATTCCTTTTCATTAAGATAAGAGTTTTAAGTTATCTGTTAGGTGGTATATTCTATACATCTCTAACTCGGAAAGGAAGTTAAGCCGTTGGTCCTGCGCCTGATCTCTCATCGGTCATGTCGGAGTCGTCTCACCGAATTAATGAAAGTGAAGAAACAGAGAGTGCACTTGTGTAGTGTATTGAGTACACATCTTGGCACTATAATATCTCCTGCAAACATGGCCTATCTCTGTTGCGAGGGGCCGCCATTACCGACAATCGGTAGGAGATTATTAAATACTTCTCTGTATTTTATTAGCGGTAAAACGTACGTGTCATCTTTCGCACCCTCTCCCAATACTTCGTTTTGAATTTCTACAAAGCTTTTTATCTTATAGTTATAAAAGTTGAAAAAGAAGAAGAGGGTAATGTGTTCCTGTGGTTGCCTCAACTCTATGTAGTTCAAGTGGCAACCAAGAAGGCGGATATATTTAAAACTTATTATAACAATTTTGTGTCGCGTCGCTCTATGCTCTATGCTTCCCAGTTCCCATTCTGTGGGTAGTTACGTTGTATGATAAGTAGTCTTGAGGCTGTAGTTTCAACTACTCTGCTTAATTAGTTGTAATCTCAAGAGAGTGATGAGTTGTATCTAATTTAAAGCAATCTTTGCTAACAGCTTCTTTCTATCTATGGTATTAAAATATTTAAAGACGTTTTTATTGAATTTGTGATTTTAAGCAATACATTGATTTATGTTATGAACCTAGACCTACATAGACCTCAACTCAAAAAAATCTGGCTGACCACAAAAAACAGCAGTTTGTTTCTTTTTCTGTCTGAAAACCTGTCAGTTTTTATATTCATTTAGCATTAGAAAGCGTGAGATAGTGGAAGAAAGCGTGCATTCATTTATTCACACCTTGACTACAAATAACATCGCTTCAGCCCAGTATTAACATTTTATAACCTCAAATAATTTCAAATTGCCGGCCACGCCTTCTCTAAATTGGCGTTGAGTTACAAGCGCGTTACTCAGATAGCACTGTGCGGTAATCTTGAGCGAAATATGCCTGATATATGCAATGTAGGTACACGTACGGACAACAGAGCTTAGAGGCTTCACCAAGCTACTATAGATGTAACTTTAATAGGCAAGGCGAAAGATTTTGAAATCCTCTTCCGTAATGCAGATAACCATCTACTGTTTACAACAAAACCTTTATTTCGGTAATAAATTTAAGATTTTGGAAATTTAATGCCATTTTTATAATCATTTTTAAATATTGCGCGAAAACAGCTCGCCGTGTCATGGCGTCGTATGTGACGTCATACTTACGTAAACGTGAAATTTGTTTACGCGCAGCTAGACAGCAAAGTAAACAAACACTGCGTATTTTTTGTGTTAAAAATGAATTCTAAAGTTTATAAGTGGTGTGCAGTGCCTCAGTGCAAAAATACATCAATAACGACACCCAACAAATTTCACGTTTACGTAAGTATGACGTCACATACGACGCCATGACACGGCGAGCTGTTTTCGCGCAATATTTAAAAATGATTATAAAAATGGCTTTAAATTTCCAAAATCTTAAATTTTTACCGAAATAAAGGTTTTGTTGTAAACAGTAGATGGTTATCTGCATTACAGAAGAGGATTTCAAAATCTTTCGCCTTGCCTATTGTATCGTTCGTATCGTTCAAACAGCAATATGTCCTTGGTAGTGGCTGACGTGCAATGATAAACTGTTTGGAAAGGCTTTTCTAAAGGAATCGCTACACAAATAAAATACACACTGGTCCTAACGCCAGACGAGATTATTTTAAGGTTCATATAAAAATGGCATGTCCGAATCATTATCATCATCATCATCATCATTATCAGCTGAATATTTAAAATAAAATTAATTGTTTTGATTAATTTTATTTCAATATTTATTTAAGTCTTTATAATTGTAATTTACATCTTGTTATTTATTTACCAGAATAGAATGTATTTGTTACGGGCGTAACGGTTTCATCAAATGCGTGTTATATTCGGCATTATTTGTATCAGAAGAATGTGGAAATAAATTATTTTTTTATCAGCTGAATTGTCCGAATCTATCATTTGTAATTATTACAAACTGCCAGAATAAAAATGCCATCACGTTAATTTATTGTTCATATTTATAATATCTGAAAATATTATACAATTTTATCATGGCATTTTTTTTACTTCTAGAAAAACTGTACTGTACTGTACTGTACTTTTGTGCCCGACCTTTACCTATATATTTTAAAACTTTACAGCCGAAGCTTTAGCCAGGACAATATGAAAGCAATGTTTATACCTACTGCGTTCAAATCAAACTCTTGGAAAATCTCTCCAATTTATGATATATCCTACAGATATGAACTAATTCACTTTTCCACCCGATTTTACTTAACGTTATAATGTGCGGGGAAAAATAAAAATGTTAAATCTAGGTGCTAACACTAGTTAAATCATGCGCGGTGCCGATTTATGCGCTAACCGCCCGCTCTGTCCGACTAGGGTGACCAAGTAGCCTGAAAAAGTAGGATAAAGTGATAATTGGTACATAAATATCCCACTGCGGGCCCTTGGAGGTTGTAGACAGCTACCAGACTGTATGTTTGAGGGGCTGTGTGTGTGTTGGTTTTAAGGAATTGATGGAAGCCACTAAATATCGCCAAAAACCTTATTTATTTTTTAATTGCCCAAAACATGCCTAAGTAAAAGAGGCATAGACAAAAAAAACATTTTTTTTATTTTATGTTGGTGCTACCAACAGGGCTAAGGCAATTAAAACAATAAGTTATTGTCTTATTTAAGTTTTCAGCTGACTTGTTCAATCAATCCGAAGCGTAGTCGTAGCTAAGGCCGTCCACTTATCGTGATAATGCAAAGCTTTTGGTATTGCTTAGCCAAGAACAGAAATAAATTATGAAGTGGTATAAGTAAAATATAACATTGTTTAGTAGTAGCCTAGCTCTTAATTTTGATGATGATGAAATTGTAGAAGTAATTTTAGAGTTATTATGATTATCAAGCCTTGTTTTCTAACTTGTAGCTCCAGAAAGTCCCACACTTTGCTAAACTCATGGTTTCCCTAATCCCGGTTTACGCGCCGTAGTCCCGGGATAAGCTACCGTTTCCTCTCGCAAATCTATTGTTTTCCGTTCGTTTCTCGGCCGCGTTAAACTTAATGTTCATTGTTTATAGCCCGCTGATGCCTTGATCATACCCCGTCACGCCATTTTGGCACAATTTTCGCAAATCGCTTTACGGCTGTTTCTTCGCAATTTATGAATTTATGAACTAACAGTTACGACTGCGGAGTTTTAGGCCCAGTTGCGTGATCGATAGTTTAATAATAATAATGGTCCCCTAGCCGATTTCGACTACGGTGGCCAGTCATAACGACTAACCGACTGCGCGGGACATATTATAGTGCACAAGTGTGTGCGCAAACACAGGTGCACTCTCTTTTTCTTTTATTCTCATAGCCCGATGGGACAACAATCTGACACGACCGGAGAGAGATCAGGCGCAGGACCAACGGCTTTACGTGCTTTCCGAGGCACGGGGGTGAAACACCGTCAACCGTATAATACCGTATGTAAATTACTTAGTTAATTGCACGTGATGCACTTACTTATACTTTTCTCCTTGGAATTAATTTCACTTAAGAGTTTTGCAACAACTTGCTAGTTTTTTTTTTTTTAAATGAACCCAATTCAATATATCGTTTTATGTTTAATACACTTATTTGTAGCGGTCTGGAAGAGATCGCTTCCAGCGATAAGACCGCCAATATTGTACATGTGATCGTCTGTTTTAATGTTTTGTTGTGTCCTTTTTGTGCAATAAAGAATATTTATTATTTATTATTATTATTTGATGTCATTCTCATTTTACGCACTGATTGACCACCAACTCGGGTGAGATATTTTCTTTGCGATTAACGGTTAGCAAGTCTGGTTGGTTGATAATACCTCAGACCAAAACATAATAAAGCAATATCATATTCTAAAAAGAAACACAACAAACAATGTTGACTCAACACATCATTACTGTATAAAAACATCATTATTTCCCTCAATACAACCAATAACATCGAAACATGAGCACGAGATCAGGTGTAAACACGCGTTCAAATAATAACAGGCGTCTTAATTAACCGAAAACAAATCTTGGAAGCAATAACGTTGATTCATTAAACAATTTTAATTTGCAGTAATTCATCGCTGACGCCCGCCGTCGCGTTTGGGCGGGCGGCGCGAGGCGTGGGCGGGTGGCGGAAGCGGAAGCTGTATGGTCAATTGGTTAGTGTCTTTCTCTATCTATTACTAAAAATAATGTGACAGTTTGGTTGCCTTTTCCTACTTTTAGATAAATACTGACTTTGTCCTGATATTTGACCTAATATAAAACGATTTTCGCGTGATATACCAGATATATCACGCCTAGATTCGGCCAGTAGCGTTCTGAATGGTTGAATAAATATTAACACTGTACTATATTAGTGATCATCATATTTTGATACGTTTTAATCGTGAGAATAAGGTATTTTCGGTAATTAGATAATTTAGTGGAGTCGAAAGACAGTATTCTGTCCGGTATTAGCGATATCTGTAAGGTTCAATTATAAGTACATACTACACATCATCAAACTTAGGATCCAGGCTCTTGTCGGTGGGTTTTGCCATAGAAACTCCACATTAGGGAAGATAGCGTGGTGGTTTACCTCTTGCCTTCAACACCGCAGTTTAGGAACCGAGGGTTTCCCACTTTTTAATGCGCAGTCAAAAGCCTTTTCTGATATAACTTTTATTCAGCCTTCTGCCAGTACTTATGTTGCTGCTACCCAACACCAGGGGATCGCTTATTTAATGGCGGCGTTTACTCGCCAAGCAATCGAAAAGCCCATCCCACTAGACTCCACTACATTCTAGTAATCCTGCCGCTGTTTGGTCGGGGACTGCTTCTAACATATTCGCAGCTAACCACCATATCTGGTGGCCGCTCCCTATCCGCCACCTGTGACCCCGCTAGTTGCCTACAGCTCAGCCCTAACCACACAAAAATCAAATTGGTTCATTAGTTAGGTTAGTTTGACTGTGGTGTTTTCCGCACTAAGGCACTTGATTGTGCTATTGCAAATTGGTACTATATTTGTACAGTAGGTTCAATATTTTTTCAAAAGCATTTTTCCTTTTACTCAAATAACCCACAAATATTAACCCACTTATGCATAATAACTCAAACGGTCTTTTAATTCTATTTTAGGTATTACACTGTTTTGTCACTTTCTGTCAAATGATGACAGCGCCAAGAAAGAATTAGACAAAACAGTGTAATAGCTAAAATAGGTTTAAAAGACCGTTTGAGTTATTATGAATAAGGGGGTTAATTTTTAGATTAGAAAAGAGAGTTTCTTTAAAAACAGTGTGTAAAAAACCGCTTTTCTGCTCTCCCTTGCTGTTCTGCCGAATAGAGCTTTGAGTTACATCATTCGAATATTAATTTTTGCCCCGGGATGCTTTCATGATGAATTTTATTATCGCAGAGGTCCCAACTGAATCCAAATTGGGTCATTAGTTTTAAATTGATAACACACTTCAAGGGAATCATTTTGCGTGACCAGTTTTCGGTAATTTACCGTTTGTACGTGTTCATTAAACGCCAAGTTATTGATGTTTTAGAAGGCTTTTTACTTTATTTATTGCGAAAGTTATTGCGTGTACGGGTACGTTTCTGTAATGAATCGTTTTTGGTAATATTTCGCGATAAATTGTTTTGTTTTTATTTCCGTACTTTGGGAACGGGATAAATAGTAATTTTGACAAAGATTATTTTTATTAAAATCTCCTTTAAAATCGCCACATTATATCCTACCACCTACCTATAAAGCCTAAACGCCCAATACAATTTAATAGGTACCTACCTCAATTGATACTATTGATTGATTGATTGATATTTAAGCTTCTAGTCAATGTACTTCTTGTAGACACTTGTTAGGTACCACATTTTGGTACATATTGGTACATATTGGTTCTATTTGATACTAACCGATTTTAATAAACTTGCAAGAATCTTAAGTTAACCTTGAACTTTAGATTTTCTGTTAATTCATTTAATTAAACCATCAATTAATGTTTTTATTTCCGAGAACACCTTTTACGAACCCAATCAGCCACCCAATAAACAAAAGTTGTATGAAAATACCGTCGGCAAAGCGCGTTTAAGGAAAACAAGTAAATAAGTGAAAAGTTCGCGGTGACACACCTAGGGGGACTTTATATTAGTTGGCGAACAATTCCTCCGAACGCTGCATCTAAAGGTTGTAAACAAATCGCGGAGTTTGGAACTATCGAGTAATCTCGATCGGTGATGAGGTACGGAAATTTAGGAATATCTGTATCTCAATAGATAGAAACTAACCTTACACGAAGCCCAATTTGAGATTAATAAAAGCTTTTTTCATTCCACCCCAGTACAAACAACACAATAGGTATACTAACTTGCTAAAAAATAAAGGGGTTTTAACTATGTGTAAGCCTAATCTAAACAAAAAAAAAGTTTATATTTGACCTATAGCAAGATTCTGGTACTTTTATCTGTTTTGCTCAACTCTGGATTAGCCAAAACGCGCTCACTCAGAAGAAGCCTGTTGTTTTATTTTTATGTTTTCGACGCAGGTAGTGAATCTACTCTTTTGTTTTCTTAATATGATAGAAAATATTTAAAATTAGTAACAGCTGAATATTAGCAAATTTGGGCTAAGACACGTATTTTTATGAAGCTTTATAAAGCAGCTCAAAGAACTTCGGAAATTCTTAGAAGGACGAAGGTAACGGAAATAGTCCTGAGAATCAGTAAGCTCAAGTGGCAATGGGCCGGGCATATAGCGCGAAGATCTGATGGCCGTTGGGGCATTGAGAATCAGTAAGCTCAAGTGGCAATGGGGCGCGAAGATCTGATGCAACGGCCATCAGATCTTCACCCCAAATTCAAAAAAAAATTTTAAAAAAGTTCTAGATTGGAGACAGCGTAGGACGTTCACCGACAAGATGTTCAAACGACCTAGTAAAGATCGCAGGATCACACTGGATGTAACAATAAACTCACAACCGATCGCTGTGGAAAACCGTGGAGGCGGCCTATGTTCAGCAGTAGATATCCTTTGACTGGTAATGATGATACGTTTTTCATTTCCACTTATTTCTCTATCCAAGTCGTGTCCTCGTCTCAGGTACCGCGTCACGCGTACAGTCTGCCGCCGACAGATCTGTTGCGAGGTTCTTTGTGGCTGCCTCGTTAGTTCGGCAGGACGAGCCGTCATATTATCTTTTGGCACGCTATATTGTTCCCGAGTGTATAGGAAAGCCCTAAATATCCCGAACAAACCCAGAGGCCGAGGCAGACCACCCGCCACCTGGCTAGCCAATGTGCTGAGAGATCTGAAGCGAGATAACCTACCTACCCAGACAACCCAGAACAGAGCTCTCTGGCGCAGATGTACTAGGAGACCCGACCCCAGATGAACTGGGAATAAGGGCTGGAAATGATGATGATGATTGTTTCCGAGTGTACTTTGGGATATGCGTAGTGGGAAAGTAAAAGGTTTATTAAGTGAAGTGATTATGAATTTTTGTGAAAAGAAAAAGTTTTGGTGAGAAATAAACAAAAATATGGGTACACAAACTTTGAGTGCGCATCTACTCGATAAGCCATGATTAGGTCAGATAAAGAACAGTCGTTAAAGCTTATAGAGGGAATAGTCCAAACAAAGTTACGAAGTCAAAATTATGTTCCAAGCGATTTCCTCTATATCTCTTCGTGAAATCTTGGTGGTTCATGGTTATCCTACTACTATTATAAAGGCGAAAGTTTGTAAGTATGGATGTATGGATGTATGGATGTTTGTTACTCTTTCACGTAAAAACTACTGAATGGATTTGAATGAAACTTTACCACAATATAGCTTATACATCAGAATAACATATAGGCTACAATTTTTGAGGTTTCTAATGTGAGGTCGTAAAAAAACACATTTTTTGCGCTACTAGACGGGACGAACCTAAAGTCCACGCGAACGAAGTCGCGGGCAAAAGCTAGTCTTACCATATACATTCAATATCATTAAAGTAAGGCGGTACCAAATATCTAGAAAAGAGTTGCTGATCTACGAACGGCTGGACATATTTTGATGAAACATAGCTAAGAACTACTCAGGATAAAATTGTCTATAATACAAAAAAAAAACAAAAATCGGTTCACCCGGTTAGGAGCTACGATACCACAGAGAGACACGTGAAAAGTATAACACGCCTCTATGCGTCGGGGTTAATAAAAATGAAGAGTGGATTCAAAGTCTACCTAACAGAACCATATTTAGGTAGTTTACAATTCCAAAGCCACGCTCTTACCTGTCCTAATTCAGTCATTTACATTTAGACTTCGCATTAAAGTTTAAGCACGCGTGTGCGAGCTAATAACTTAAGGCGTATAGACACAGTATTATTATGGATGCATTAAATACAGTAATACGCTTGAAATGGATATTCAGTAAACCGGAAAGCGATCGCCGGTTGAATTCAAATTCCCTATTAACATTAACAAGCATTGCAAATGTCTGGTGTGCGGTGTTGGTGAGGGCGAGTAGCGGAAGATTACAGCAGGCCTACCGCTATATGTTTTAATATATTTATTCCCATTAAGAATTTACATAATTCATTTAATATGAGAACACAAAGCTTATAATAACGTAGAAGTTGATAACAAACAAAATAAAATTCTATTTATTTTTTATATTAATATTTGTATTTCAACAGCTTTTGAAGCTCTGGAACTGCACTATTTAGCCGCAATTTGCTTCAGCCAAATGCACTTGCTGGGGTCTGCCTGTAAATTACAGCTCGGTTTATATTTAAAAAAAACACTTTTTTCTCTCCCCTCTTCTTTCTAAGATGAAACTCGACCTTTATCTATTCTTTGAATTCGTTGAACCAGAACACGTGAACTTTATTAATTTTCGAACAATAAAAATCACGAGATTAATAATCAATAAAGTCGCTACTACCTATCTATTCTATCTACCCGCTCCGCCTTAGAAACAGCTTCGATTGATGTTAGGGTAAACTCCCTGAAAAAAAAATCTGAGGCTAAACTGTGGAAATTATTGTTCTTGATTATTACTTAGAAAACATAGACGTGTGTATTGCGTAGGCCGTAGGCGAGTTGATGGCCACCATGACCAGACCAATATGGTATATCATTATGAAAGTTGAAAATTGGCAGTGGCGCTACTTTTCCTACCCGCTGTTACTGTAGCCCCACCCTTACCCCGCGCGGGCCAACAAGCGCAGCGCATAGCGAGTATAACTATAACTTAATTATATAACTCCTATGTCCAGTGGCACCGCTGCAACCAAATCATACTCCAGACACGTTTCGTTTGGTTAGGAAATTGGAGTTATAACGATTAGCGCTAATTTTGTTGACTGGGCCGGATTTTAGGGTTATTCAGGCTGCCGAAATTATGGAAGAGGATGTGGTTTGCCTTTTTTTTAGAAAAGACGATGTGCTAGTTAACATTATAGCCTGCCATTCCAACGTCCAAGAATGACAAGTATGTATATATTTTGACAGTCACAGAATCAGTTGCAAACAGTTAGTTACTCGTCAAAACAAAAATAAAAACTATTTAAAATGCCAGCCATGTTATAATAACGTCTGTACAACGTTTTCTTTTATGTTTCCTCACCATTTCATTCCGCATTGCTTGGAACAAAGTATTAAACTGAAAGTCAACTGACCAACAGGTCAGCTTGTAGCTAGGTACAGTCGCCAGTATATTAGATTATGAAATTCTGTTAAAGTTAATTTATTACAACTGTACTATACTTTACAGTAAGATACCACAGAGTTTACCTTGTTGTGCTGTTGACCGTATATCAATTTTGTCATATTCTACTTTATAGCGAGTAACAGTACGTTACCACATTAAATAGCCTTCGTAAGCACTGGCAACGCATCAAATAAATTTTGGCTTCTCATTACCACTGCCCTAACAAATATAAGGGCTTATCGTCACCGCTAGCAGCCAAGCCCCGGCTCTACGTCCAATTTGGGCCGGCACATATCATAATTATCCGGGATAATAGGGCAAAAATGAAATTAAATTTGGGCGCTATAACCGTTACAGCAACGTCCCTCTGTAGAGCTTTACTGTGATCTACAAATGTTAATGGAACTGTAATACATATTTTGTAGGGATATGTATTTAGTAATTTCCGATTTTTCAATGTCTACATATTTCAAAAGTATAACTCAAAACGTGAATTTAAAAATTGAAATTTAATTAAGTAATTAAAAAAATATATAAATTGACTTGAGTATGTACTCATGTCTATATTGCGTGTAGTTTATGTTTATTTTCAGAAAGTCACACATATTCAAGGGAGTAATTCAAGAATAGGGCACCTGTTAAGGGCTAAGTGTGATGTAAAGTCCGTTTTTCTTCTCTAGTCGAATATAATAAACAATCTTGACATTCCTTTTTAGCGAAAATATTCCTTTTAAGATAAATACAAAACTTACAACACACATAGTTAATTCATCGTTCAACACTTGTATGCTGTCATTATTTTAAAAGTTACAAAAAGATTGTTTACAATGATGGACTAGCAAAGATGAATGGAGTTTATTTAATGTTTTGCATGCGAAACCGACTAATGTGCTTAAATTTTTTTGTATCTCAGTCATAGCTGTTAAACCATCATCCAAAACAGAATAACATTTACCGCTGCATTAACACCTGGAGCTTTCATTCTGCAGTCGGGCAAAAGAACCCTCCAATAATAGTCCCCCTAGCTGATTTCGACTACGGTGGCCAGTCACAACGACTAACCGACTGCGCGGGACATATTATAGTGCACAAGTGTGTGCGCGAACACAGGTGCACTCTCTATTTCTTTCACTCTCATAGCCCTATGAGACAGCAATCTGACACGACCGGAGAGAGATCAGGCGCAGGACCAACGGCTAAAGCACGTACTTTCTGAGGCACGGGGGTGAAACACCGCCAAATTCCAAACTCCGGGCTTCCCTAGGAATTTCTGGACAGAAAAACTCAGGTACATATTTTTGGCCCGACCCGGGAATCGAACCCAGGACCTCTAGCGCAGCCGTCGCTTTAAAATGCGACCCTCTAACCGCTGCGCCACTGAGTTAGTTATACCCTCCAATAACCCTCCCATAAACACAGAAGTACTTCATAACATATCCGATGTTATATGACATGTGACATTATCTCAAAGCCTTCGCCTCCAATTACCGGAGATAATTGCTCATAATTTACCTAAATGCGTTCCAGAGTTAATTGATATGTCCTATGTGGACATACTTATAGGAACCATAACAGTATTATGTTGGAAAGGGAGGACTAAGGAGATTCAATTATCATACTTTATAGGTTTTCTCTGAATCAAATTAAGTCAAGAAATGTCGAAGTATATCTAAAAATTTCAAGGGTATCCGGCTTTTTACTCATGAATGAAGGCATTTCACTCCTATGTCACTCAGAAATAATAGTGCTTTCTTCCATAAGTTTCATTGGATTAGTGGTTAGTTCGCTGGTTGCTACCCAAGAGGTCCTGGGTTGGAATCTTAGGTTGGACCGAAATTTGGTTTTGGGTTTTTCTGTCTTGATAATAATAGTAAACTCGGTCATGGCCAATCTCGATTGGTTGACCGCCGTGGTCGGATACGACCGTTATTATTTTTAGATTCACTCCCACTCCTTTATAACTCTTAATTCAACAGTCATAAAGAAAGGTAACTAAAAAATTTCAGATAACATGGTGATCAAAACACATACATTTCCAAATGACATTGCATTTAAAAAAAAAACTAGGAGTTAACCAAGTATGAACTGAAAATTGGGCCAACTAGTACCTGCAGGCTAAAAAAAGGTTGGTCTCTGTTAGCCTGCCCCCAAAAACATTTTCGCGCCCCTATTCATACCTCGCAAAGAGCAGAGCAGCTACCCGGTTCGTACCTCTTTCTTCTTTTTGTGTACTCTTTTAGACGGACAAAACGCAAACACAGTAACAGATGAAATTGAGAACAATCGTTATAAGGGCGCAAAAAAGTTGCATACGCCAATATACGAACGCTTTTTGGCGCTTACGTGCGCTGATTATAATATACAGGGTGTTATTTCAAGGGGGTGCCAAATTTTTGAAGGTGAATGAGACCGTTAATATGAACAACTTTTACTATGGGGTCATGATCAAAATCTTTAATAAAATTTCAGGTTCCCCATACAAAATCAGTCACCTACATTGACAATAATGTATGGAGAGGCAGAAAATAAAATTAATAATTGAACGATGGTCCCATAGTAAAAGTTGTTCATATTGATGTTCCCTTTTACCTCCAAAAATTTGGCACCCCCTTGCAATAACACCCTGTATATTGGACACAACTCACATACATTGCTCTGATCCCAAAGTAAGTAGCTAATGCACTTGACAATCAGACACAACCCGGGACCTCGGATAGCGACGCCTTGAAACCCAGCGTGGCCAAATCGCATCTAACTCACTAACAAAAATTTCCTCCAAAATTAGTAGATATGAAAATGGTAGAGCTAAATCGATCATGTCATTCTGTTGCATACTGTATTGGATCAGATTTAATAGTATCCTTTTTCCCTTTTATACCAATTTATTGATTAGCCTGTACAGGGTGAAATTTTAATCAGTACCGAAATTCTGTGTAAAGACTCCACTGATGAATACTATGCGGCGATAGTAAAATCGAGAAAAAAACAGCTGTTCCATACTTTTTTTTGTGCTTTAAATTTAACTAACTTAAAAATGTAGCATTCTAAACGCACTACAGAAAACATAATTCACCAAATGTAAATACCTCATTATTTGTCTCAAATAATTTATTTTATTCAAGTATATTAGGTATTTCGATATCGTTAGGTTGGCATCACTAGTTTCAGTTTTTCTAACCACAGTATTACTAATATATTCTGTGCCACAGTTAAGGTGTAACAGTCCCCTGCCTCCCCTGCAAAGGCTATCTCAAGTGTCCCCAATTAGGGGAACACGGGCCACTCAGACCACCAAGTCAAACGTCAGTTAGTTATAATAACCATTTACCTTCGTTTAAATTTCTTTAGCAGAATTTTTATTCAATTTGGACTAATTAGATTTTAAGTCGGTATTCCATTTTATAACGCAGACCTGCAGAAAGTGTGTAGAGTGAGTCCATAGAAATTACACATTATAGAATAATTGCGTGAGGAGTTTTAATTTAAAAAAAAACATATATTTAACACGGCGAACAACAAAAAAGGTGTGATATGTTTTGATTTGTATGTGGATTCGAGTTTTATTTGACGAACGAGTCGATACGAGTTTTAATTAAAAATATTTTGTAAAACGTTGTCTTTATGCAAATAAATATTCTGATTCTGATTCTGAACGTTTGCAAAACTGGGGACATACAAAAACTGGTTATAAAGCCTAAAATACCCATTCGTCTTCTATTTGTTAGAAACAAAGTCTTTTGGAGTCAAACATGCCTGCATGATGTGGAAATACTGTTGGTGTATGTAAGCAAGGATCATGCTCCGAGTTCAAAATAATTTGTTTCTGCTTAAGAGAAGACAAATGCGAAGACGTAAAAAATAGTGAGGGGCAAAACTGTTAAAATGTTTAGTATTAGTAATTTAAACTTTGTTGTTTTTTTTTAAGCCTGAAGTGTCCCACAGCAGGGCAATGGCCTCCCTATACCCTTTTTCCACTCTTTACGGTTCTGTGCATCTGTTCTCCAGCTGCAAAACCCTTCATTAGTTTCCCATAAGTCTGGTAATTCTAATTAATTAATAATTACTCTGAAAAGGCCTTGAAGATAAGCAGGATAATATTGGGATGAAAGCGGGTTCAGTACGAGCATCCCGTGAAACCCTAAAACGGGGGAGTACGCTAATTGCGTAACAAAACTAAATCACACTGAGACTTGTCGCTAAGTATCCTGTGGGGCCATAACACCAGCGTACTTATATACAAATGATAAAGATTTATCTTCCATCTTAAAAATTATGTATTGTCATTACCATTAAAACAGTCAACCGGGAGCAATCCCGTATGTTAAGTCTGTTGCTGTGTAGCTGCAAAGCTATGTAACTCAGTTAATATTAACTCGTCAAGTATGTGTAAACGAGACACAATAAAAATTCCATTGTTATGCGACTCTCGGCATTCGTTTGATACCTGACTGATTACATGAGTTCCTGATATGTTAACACTACTGTTACAAGTGTCAAGGTTGCGAAGATAGAAGATCCTGCGAGTCTTCTGCCCTACTATAAAGTCAATCTAGGTTACTGAAGTATTTGGTATCGTCATATGAGTTACAATGAAAAATTCTAAGACGATTTTAATCAAAATATAGCACCAACTAGTTGTTTCAGTGTTCACAATAATTTAAGGCAGAAGAAGGAATACTTTCGAGATGATAATTAAACTATATCAAATTATCATTAGATTTAAGAGCTATGCTCTTGCCGGTAGAGCTTTTTCTTTATCTTAAAAAAACAAGTTGCTGAAGATTTGGTAGTGACTTTCCTCGTATCTTCTACATAAGAATTCATATTACGGTAAAAAAAAACATAATAAACCTACATTCTTCGACCATGCTCAACATACTTAGAGGTGAATAGTAAGAGGGTAAATAAAATGAAGTTAACACGTTCCGGGACACTATTCCAGACACAATAGATGTTTTATTGTTTACACGCCTGTAGGCGTTCATTGTCCCGGAACGTGTTAATTTGAATAAATAGAACAGTATCAGAAACCGCTGCTCTCATGGCCACACTGCCGGGAATTCTCTTCGTACCGGGAACGCAGCGTATCCTGATTTATATGGAATCTGTACGAATGCAATCTGGTTAATTGCCGCTGCTACGAACGATAGGGTATTGCAACGTCACTGTGCCGTAATGAATAGTTTTAATTTCGATCCAGTGTTATTTTAGACTTGGGTGGTTAATGGGGTTAACAAGACGCATGGATGGTTAGTACATAGGTCTCACACATCTCATTAGCAGGTAAACATAGCGGTATCTATTTACGTGTTCTACGCAATAGTAGGGAAAATGTTTCACTAGCAGAGATGCAATGTATCTTCTTGTTTTTAGGGTTCCGTACCTTGAAAGGAAAAAACGAAGCCCTTTTATCACTTTGTTGTCCTGCCGTCTGTCTGTTAAGACCCTTTTTCTCAGGAACGCGTGGAGGTATCAAGCTGGAATTTACATCAAATGCTCAGGTCTAACTTCTACGTTAACACGATCAAAATAAACAGCAATTTAAGCCCTATATTTTCAAACTCGCAGCTACTCGCAAGGTAATCAAAACCAAAAGGTCCAGTCGAACTAGAACCTTGAAATTTGACAATACGAAAACCTTACATTTTACTTACTTCACATATATTTTTATTAGGTTTTTACAGAACCCTCGATGCGCGAGTCCGACTCGCATTGGCCTGTTTATTGGTCCACTATGCAAATTACTTATTTACTGAAACTTCTTATGTGCTAAATCTAATGCACAAATAAATTGAGATCTTCAATATTTGTCATGATAAATTTTTACAGAAAAATAATTTTGCTGTTGGTCCAAAGGACTTTCTTATATCGATTGTTGTGATAAAGCTAGTGATAAAAAGATCATTACTAGCTCAAACCGAGGTGAGAACCTGTGCTCTATAAAAGTACTAAAACATCCAACGTTCAAATTATTCATTTGTTTTTTTTTATTTTATTTTTATTTTTATTTTTTTCTTAATCTACTTACCTCCTCCCTCGACATAAAATGCAGCAGCTCATAATAAACTCACCATCACTGAGGCATGTCATGCTATACCCCCATAACGATTAGGCAACATTATGTGATCGATACACCATAACTATGTCAAATGTTTACTGTTTGTATGCTATCATTATCTTTTGGAGTGTTTTGGTGGAACGTTTGTTTTGATAGAGTTTGGATCAGGAATCGATTATGGAGGAATTGTAGGTGTACAATGGATTTGTTTTTTTTTTGTCATTAGTTAAAGGTAGACCGTTTAAGATAATAATAATAAATATTCTTTATTGCACAAAGATTAAAACAGATGATCACAAGTACAATATAAGCAGTCTTATCGCTGGAAGCGATCTCTTCCAGACAAACTTTAGGTAGAGAAAACAACGTTAAGTAAATAGGTAGAAAGCGGTGAAAGATAAATAATATTTTTTTCTGTTTTAAAGTATGTTAAAAGAAATAGTAACTACCTTAATTTACAAGTCAATGAAAAAGATAAATGATAATATTCGGAAACAGCTTGGAGTCAGGTGACAATCTATCATTGGTCATGTTGGACTGCCGTCTCACCGAATTAATGAGAGTGAAGGAACATAGAATGCACTTGTTTATTGCACACACATCTGGGCACTATAGTATCTCCTCCATACTTGGCCTATCTCTGTAGAGAGGGGCTGCCATTATCAAATAGTGGCAGGAAAATGAAATACTAAATGGCAAGCACAGCCGTATATTCACTGTTCATGCAATATTCCCTTCACAACAGTCCTTATACGTTTTCGTCTGAAAGATACATACTCGCGTCAAAACGAAAAGCAGGGCCCCTACCTTGGTCTTCGTTGACTGCAGTTTCGAATCTATCTATCTCTTTCACTTGTGCTATAGAGCAGCATGACATTTTCATCTGACATAGAAGACAATACGATCATTGCATTACCACATTACGTTATACTCTCATAAATGCTATAAATTACATTCATCTTTGCTAGTCCAATAATGTAAACAATATTTTTGTAACTTAAAAAATAATATCAGCAAATCAAACTATATTAATATTTAATTTAAAGAGATCTCAGTGTTGAACGATGAAAAAGCTATGTATGTTGTAAGTTTTGTTTAGGCTTATAAATATAATGTTGACATTATGATACCAGTCATTCCATGCAAGGACCACCAAATTGTGCATTTGTTGAACTTTAAAATGCAAAATACACATGTGTACTTTGTGGCTGAAACTAAAGCTGAAATATTTTTATTTCAGATGACAAATACAAACCCATAATTTTGTTTGTAAAATACAATAAACTGTTACGAAAAATGGTTAGTAAACATAACGACATCTCACAGGGTAGGCCCCCTGGCTCTAAACAATATAGAACGGAGTGACTCGACAGCCGTCTGCCGAAATACACCCTTTGTTTTGGATGAAAATCGAAAAAGAATCGCGCGTTCATTAGTGAAGGGTGTAAGTTACACGGGGGACCCCACCTGGGGAGGTATTCTGCACTCGCTCGACATGAACTGGGAGCTATGTATTTTTATGACACTCACCTGTTTCTAAAGCTGTTTCATAACTATTATAATCATTGTCGGCCGTAGGACATCTTTTGCTGAACATAAGCCTTTTACGACCGATTGCAAGTGACTTCAACCATTTACAAATTCATGTCTGCCTTTCCAGTAGCTATTTTCTTTTGTTTTTTATATCAATATTCTATGGCTATGAGAGTTAATTTGCTGCAGAAAAACTCAATTTACCGTCAAATATCAAAAAGTTAGGGTAATTAGATTTATGTGATTGTGATTGCAAGGTGTTCTTATCAATGGCATCTAGGTGCATAGTACGTGAAAACATTAACCACTTTGCAGATTGATTCACTTCCTAAAACAATCCTACTACTATTATAAAGGCGAAAGTTTGTAAGTATGGATGTATGGATGTTTGTTACTCTTTCACGTAAAAACTACTAAATGGATTTGAATGAAACTTTACCACAATATAGCTTATACATCAGAATAACATATAGTCTACAATTTTTGTGGTTTCTAATGTGAGGCCGTAAAAAAACTAGACGGGACGAACCTGAAGTCCACGCGAACGAAGTCGCGGGCAAAAGCTAGTAATCCATATAACGTGTAAGTTCTCAAATATATTCCGAGTACTTCACTTAGTGGGTAATGTAGAGCGCTTGTTTTTATATCGAGTGATGATAAATCATATCGAGTGATCTTAAAATAACTCCCAACCATTTTTAATTTGTACTTCAAGTAAAAACCTGAGGGCACACGAGATGGAGGTTGAGCGCGGAAAGCAAAAAAACGTATTTTTTTGTTTTGACAGAACGAGGGTTGACTTTTGATTGAAGGGACAGGGAATTTAGACCTTTAGAAAGCCTGAGTTTATATCTATATACCTGAGTTATGTAGGATTAGGAGCCTTAGAGCGAAGTGCAAATAATACCGAAGTTGCTATGAAACGGACTTTTTTCCAGAAGTTTGTTTGCTGTCTATAATTTATAATTGCATCTGCATTTACAATGCTAATAATATACAAAATGGGGAGATTACAAATTACCTAAAACAGTCAGATTAGCGTAAAAATCCCACTGCTGTGCAAAGGCCTCACCTCCAGGTGGTATGTGGTATAGCCATACTCACATACCACCCTCATACTCGTATTTACATGATGATTTTTATTTATTTATTTTATTTATTTAAACATTATTGCACTGTGAATTGTACAATTGGCGGACTTAATGCCTTAGGGCATTCTCTACCAGTCAACCGCTTGGGAATGCAGAAAATTTAATCAGTGGCGGAACATTTGCAATAACTGAGCGGGTAATATAAAAAAAATATAAAATGCATTATGTCGACAGAAACATACATACTAATATTACACAAATAATTAATAAGATATAAATTATATTGGCAAAATAAACATACATGAAATACACAAAAAATTACTTACAAACAACGAAAGTGGAGATATTGACGACATCTAGGTAAGAGAAAAGAAAATAATGAAAGAAAAGGTTAGTTCTGAAGAGAGCCAAGATGATGATGATCAAATTTAATAGCAAGGCTCTTGTCGGTGGAGTTTTTTTAACTTCAAATTAAGGAAGATAAGTGTGGTGGTCCCTCTTGCCTTCTACAGCGCAGCTTAAGAGCCGGGACTTTTCCGCCACCTAATCAAAAGCCTTTCCTGATATTCCATATCTTCAAACTTGTGCCAGTACTGATGTAGCTTCTACCCAACACCTGGGGGATCCAAATACTTACCTGCATTATATTTGGTTCTGTCACTACTGATATTAGCGCATTCAAACAAGCAAACTCTTCAGCTCTATAATCTTAGTAAAGATAAAAGAAAATTTAACATTTAACTCTTGCCACGCCACATTCATATCAAAACTGTCACAAGGACGTTTTTACAATCTGCACGTGTAAACGCTGACCTTCAATATTACACCTACAACCTTCAGTATTCTTGCTGAAAGCGAATACTCATTTGCCCCGGGGCGTCGGGAATGATATTGCGTTGCCCTTGGCCTTAGAGGAAGGTCTTACACAACATGTTAGCTTGCACTTAGTTTGGGTCATAGATTAAGGTACAGATGAGACATTTACAAAAAATATATACATAAAGTGGGTCATATTCTAAGGGCCTATTTTAAATGATCAATATTAAATTTCAACGTCAAAAGAATAGGCTGACACTAATTAGATATGGTCCATTAGGCTGCATCACAGTTTACCATCAGTTCCCCAATTTTCGTGAAGTTCACATTCTTATAAAAAGTCCAATCAAATTTTATTTTTCGAAGAAAAGTGTTTTGCTGTCTCAGTGTCACGGTAAAAGGGTGAAATAGTATTCAAATTATCACACGGAAAAAAACGATTGACGTGAGAATCGGAGCTCTGGTGAAATCGTGGCTATATGTCTTGCTATTAAGCCTTAGGCATAGAAGCTTATATCAGTTAATTAATGCTCAAACTCTGGTCATTAAACATGTAAATTACTGGTAAAGTTTTCATGACATAAAAACAAGACCGGTATAATGATTGCCCAAATTATTTTAATTATTAAATTCAACCGAAAGCCGAATCGCCACTTAATCTGATTAAAGTGTGGTTCATCATATCAAAAATGTAATTTTCCGAAAATTACTTTACTAAAATGCAGCTATCGTAATTGGTAGTGATTAAAAATTCATATTGCAATCGCTATTCTATTATAATTAATTTAATTGCATTCTACTAATATAATCAATGCCAAAGTTTGTGAGGGTTGATGTTTGAATATATGTTTGTTACTCCTTCACGCAAAAACTATTATATAAATTTTAATGTTACCATAGTACAAGCTTTGCTTAGTTTGGGACCAGATGGCGCTGTGTGAAATGTCTAAGGATATTTATTTATTTAATGAAACTTTACGACAGTATAGCTCATACATCGAAATAGCATAAAGGCTACAATTCATTGTGATATTTTTAGAGATCTAACATTCACCCAGGTGAAGTCGCGGTGAACCGTTAAAATTTTATATACTGAAGCAATGTTTCTCAGAGCTTTACCATTTAAAGATTGTCTTAAATCCTAACACTCTTTAGACTAAGTCAACAACAATAAAAATTACACATATCAATTTAAAAGGGTATGCTACCAGTCATTTTTTATTTCTCGCCTTCTTCTATCGCTTCTGTCCTCTAATGTATCCTACTCTTTGCCTTTAGTAGTAGCCTTGGTCTAATGCAAGGACCATCCAATGCCACTACATTATATGACGTCACAGCTATTCACTTGTCTTTTCTGTTACTATCTATTGTCAATAGAAGGTTAATGCGAAGTAAGATAAAGTTTAGTCTTTGATCAAGGCAAGGTAGTTGGATAATACTAAGAATGATTTATTCAAGGATGCAGAATTGTGGCGTCCACCGATAAAATGGACAGACTGCCGACCGCTTGTGATCGGTCGATGTGGAAAACTGTGGGGAAGGCCAAGCAGAGGACATCATATGGCTGATAATGATGATGTTTAAGTCTAATTATTTACAGTCGTGTAACGAATTAAAACATTCATATACTTCTATCAATATCCTTGGATGTGTTTCTACTCATCATCCAAGTCGTGTTTAGTGTACTCCTTTCCTTGGTCCCTCAAAGACAGAGTCAATATGTGAAACATCTATGGAACTGCACATGGACTTCAAAGCCTTAATAAATATTTTGTATTTTGTGTATTTGTAATGCGCCAATATCGGGAAGTACTAGTCCGATTAGGAAAAAAAAATGTGTGTTAGATACATTGTTGTTAGATAAGATAGCATATTTATCGGGGAAAGCTATAAAAGAAGATGACGATGGCTATATTATAGGCCCTATACTATAGCCATGTCATCATAGCGAAATGTTTAATACCCTAATATACTATAGGGTATTAAACATTTCGCTACGATATATAGGAACGGAGTTAGACCAAAACGCGCGAATTAAGTCATCTAATATTATTCAATTTCAGCAATTTAATATACAAATAGGTCAAATTTATAACCTCTCTTTTTAAAGTCGGTTAAATATTATAATCGATCTACGCAAGTGAAATACAAGAATCTAACCAATCCACCTTCCCAAGGTTTCGTAAGTCGATCCCTTCATCCCTTGGGCCGGGTGGAATTTCTTCCCCATTTATATCTGGGAAATATCGAGTTCGTCTTTAGGGGCACCGGTTGTTCATAATCCGTCAATTACTTATTTGAACGTCGCCAAAGGGACGTATAGATAACTTATAAATTCAGTTTCATACTTCACAAGCACAAAACTAAAAAGCTCAAGATACAAATTGAAATGGGCTAATGTTTTTTTTTGTTAATGTTACTAATAGAGTAAGTATAAGTAGAGTATGTATCTCATATTTACCTTGTCATTTTTTCTTATTATTGTAATTTATTTATTTTTAAAGGTTTAATAATCAATTGTACAATGTACAATTACAATTATGTATTATGAAACTTTTGCATGCCAGCTTCTGATGAATTGTGCGAACTTTGACTTTGTTTGTATGTACCATCATTATTTACCATAATTCAAGCAAGTAAATTAATCTGAATCAATTATTGTTTTGGTAGTCTGTTTCACAAACCAAATAAGCTCACTTCATATGAAATGGCGTTCCATATTTGAATCATTCGTTGGTCTTATTTGTTAATGGTGAAGCAGGACCTTAACAAAATATCATTTTATTTTATCAAGTTTTTATTTTATTTTATTATTCTAATAATCTATCTAGTAATGATATTGGAATAAACAAAGCTTCTCCGCCTTAAATATTGAAAATATTACAAAACTAAATATTACATATACAGGTATACAGGGTGTGACCTGTAATAGGAGCAAAAAATTCAAATGTAGACCCTTTATGTGACGAGTTATCCATATTAAAAGGTTTTAATTTTTTAAATTAAAAAATAATTTTTATTTTAATTGTTATTTTCTATCGATTTTCTAGCAATGTATTGCAAACGAACGAGTCCAGTCATAGAACTTGACATTGTCATTTACTACAACGAATTAGTGATTTTGATATACATTGACTAGAGATTATAACTTTGGATTACTATATCTTTTAGTTAAAGCATTTTGGAGTACTATGAGCACGTCAAGGTAACTACGAATACTCTGTAGAATCATTGATTAATTTTTTTGCTCCTATTACCTGTAATACGCTGGCCTGCCACACGCTGTATAAAATTGAGTGAGCATTCAATAATTGAGCGATCACTGTGAAATAATTAAGATTGTCATCTGACAAGGGGGTTTCTTATCTAGAGAATTAGAAACACTCTAAGGATCTTCAGAAAGAAAATGAGATTGATATGATTTTAACAAGATTAAAATGTATTTATTATCATTTTTTGTTTGAACTTTATTGCAATGTGTTGTATAATTGGCGGACTTAATGCCTTGGGGCATTCTCCACCAGTGAACCGTTTGGGAATGCAGAAAGTTAAATTATCTCTAGGTATTCTTATTAAAGTAAACATGTTAACACGTTCCGGGACAGTGAACGCCTATAGGCGTGAAAACAATAAAACATCTATTGTGTCTGCATTAGTGTCCCGGAACGTGTTAATATGAAACAATTCTATTGAAATACCAATATTTATTTTAGTTTACCTATCTGGGATTGGTTATTCTTTTTTCAAATACCTAAATAATCAAGTTAATAATCTATGATTTTCACTACCTTCTAACAACAACTTTACTTCCAAAATTTCAACCACTGATTATTCTAAAATAACGCCCGCGGCTCATAACAATGCCGAAATAAGCGACGCTTCTTAATCTCTAAGATAGTATTCTAAACGCAGCTAACTCAAGCAATAATCGCCTTTATTGCGTATTCAATAAGCGTCACCACACCGCTAGCTATTAACACATTAAAACCAGTTTACCTCGACCCCTCTCTTACAGTACTGAGATAGAATCTGTATCTTCATTTGTGGGGTGAAGCGGGGTGTGACGGGTCAGATGACAGTGGTCGCTCTTCAAATAGAAGTGAAAACAAAAGCAAAGCGTGGATTGTAAGAAAATCCACCGGGACCCGTACCTTGCATTCGCTTTACGAAATTACTGAAATTTCGTTCAGCTTGCGGACTTTGAACGTGGTTGGATGGGAGGTATACTGAAAAAAGTAGTGTTGGATGCGGCATCCGGTTTCATATTCAATCAATCGTCGCCGTACAAATTCCTCAAAAAATTCATGACGCTTGTATTTACCGATGGAGGACTGCCTCGGTGGCGCAGCGGTGAAAGGGTCGCATTTTAAAGCGACGGCTGTGCCAGTGGTCCCAGGTTCCATTCCCGGGTCGGGCCAAAAATATGTACCTGGGTTTTTCGGTTCAGAAATTTTCAGGGAAGCCAGGAGTTTTGAAGTTGGCGGTGTTTCACCCCCGTGCCTCGGAAAGCACGTAAAGCCGTTGGTTCTGCGCCTGATCTCTCTCCGGTTGTGTCAGATTGCTGTCCCATCGGGCTATGAGAGTGAAAGGAATAGAGAGTGCACCTGTGTTTGCGCACACACTTGTGCACTATAATATGTCACGTGCAGTCGGTTAGTCGTTGTGACTGGCCACCGTAGTCGAAATCGGCTAGGGGGACTATTATTTTAGAAGTTGAACTGGTCTAGTTTACAACTGGATCAGTAAAAAACATGTTTCGGGTTTTAGCGGGTCATTACAAACGAGATGCCCGTGTCAATATTAGCACTAAAACGCGTATACAGGGTGACTTTGTAAACATTGGCAATATTTTCAACTAAGAACCTACTCATGAATCATATAGTCCCTTCCACATATTAAAATAAAAATCAATTGTTACAACTAAACTGCGTTCTGCAAAAAACAGTACTGCAAAAGGGATGTCGCAATGGGATACAGCTTCTTATGCCATTAAGTAAAACTATACCTAACCACCTAGGTTTTGCAATGTGTTCCCAAACAACTACCAAATTAACAACAAAAACTTTGCACTCCCTTCGCACCTACAACATTACCGCGTCCGCACTTCCCACCTCTCAAACTTTGTGTTGGAATTTACCCAGTTTTATAAAACCAAAGCGGGGAATGAGCTTAACGGGGATCGCGCTGCCCCGAGTGCTGCTACTTAGCGGCCGGTCGCTCGCTCAGCTTAGTTCGCTTAGCTCGGACCGCTCACCATATTATACTTTAGTAAAACAGGCAAATGGTTTACTTACATGGCTCAGAATCTTGCTTTTATGTCAACGTAGTTCATCGGTAAGTGCAAGCGAGATATAAGACATGTCACTGATAGAAGTTGAAGACAAGGACTCAGTTGACAGTCAACCGTGCTTGCAATAAACGGGTGTGTGTGAACACATCAGAGTTTTCTGTGGTATCCAGTAATGCAGTGATCCTACATAACTGGACTGCAGGCACCTTTCTATTTGCAGGTTCTTTTCACGATTTAAATAATAAGAATATTTTGATTACACAAATAATTATAACTATTGAAAAACATTGTCACCTAAGCTACGCTACGCTGTAGTTGGATATATTTTTGTAGTCGTGCTACGACGTTACGAGCACCACACTCGGTGCTCGTAGCGCTTCGTAGCTTTTCGTAGCACACCTTCATCGCGCAAGCTTCGTTATACTTGGTTTATTGAAAGACGAATTGTTTTTTTAATAAAAAAAATAATTAAAAGTTATCATAGATTTTATTATTAACCTTAGAAGTTACTGAACTACTTTGTTAATAATATGGTACGTTAGGTAGAGGATAATATTAATAGTTTCTCGATCGTCGTTCAGTTTAAAATCAGCTTTATCCGCAGTAAAAATGGAAAAATCGGTGCTCAGTCTAGAACAAGTTGGCAACCCTAATCTCAGCCAGGACTAGACTCGCTAACTGAATAGTAATTAGTAGTATTAGGGGATTAATAATGGCAGCCCTGTCGTCGTTACTGTGATATTAATATTACAAACGGTGGTAAGTGGTGTCGGCGTCAATCTAGGCATAGACGTGTGGTTTCATTAAGTATGGGTTCTTCAGGTACAATCTTGTGAAATGATTCATCTGATGACATCATACTGATGTGTAATATAAATTTAATATTTATACACGACGAATTTAAAAGGTTATCATGAGAGAGAGGCGCTGAAATAGAAGAAGTTGTTTCGTAGGGCTAACTTCATAATAATTTTAACAACTAATTAGATCTGATACCAAAAACATTTGTTGCTGTTGCTTAAGGCTACCATTGCTGTGCTTAGCTCTGCATATACATCACGGATGTGTTTATCAACATTCTTTTGAATTATTTTTACGCGACCACCGGAGTCCTATCGATCTCGGTTTTAAAATAAACATTGAAAAGGTTTTCGGCCAAAAAATCGTGAAGCTTAAATTCGTTATATTCAAATTATTTTCTTCGAACAGCACATTTTACAATTTTTCAATTCATTTGCTTCAAAAAACGAGAGCTAGCTTTAGATGAATCTTTTATCTATACTAATATTATAAAGCTGAAGAGTTTGTTTGTTTGTTTGTTTGAACGCGCTAATCTCCGAAACTACTGGTTCGAATTGAATAATTCTTTTTGTTATGTCCAGTTATCGAGGAAGGCTATAGGCTATATTACATCACGCTACAACCAATAGGAGCAAAGATATAGTGGTAAATGTGTAAAAAACGGGAGAAAGAAGTCACTATTCCACGCGGACGAAGTCGCGGGCAAAAGCTAGTCATCAAATAAAATAACGATTTGAGCGTACTCGCTCAAGCAACAAAACCCTATTATATCGGTTCGGCTTAAGTAGGATAAAAGATAAGTAGCCGAATAATCTCGCCTATTATTACCGTCTGCTTGTCCCGACTTAGGCCGACCAATAACTTGGATATCGAAAAAGAGTTACGTTTATACCGTCCCGCTTAAAATATTACGCGGGCTGTGTGTGGTCTAAGGATCCCTTTTATACAGCGTGTGGCCTGTAATAGGAGCAAAAAATTTAATCAATAATGCTACAGAGTATTCGTAGTTACCTTGACCTGGTCATAGTGCTCCAAAATGCTTTGACTAAAAGATATAGTAATCCAAAGTTATAATCTCTAGTCAATGTATATCAAAATCGCTAACTCGTAGTAAATGACAATGTCAAGTTCTATGACTGGACTCATTTGTTTGCAATACATTGCTGGTTCGATTTATTTTTTTAGGAAAAACAATTATTTTTTTTACAATTTAAAAAAATAAAACCATTTAATATGGATTCCTCGTCACTTAAAGGGCCTATATTTTAATTTTCTGCTCCTATTACAGGTCACACCCTGTATAATATTGTATGAACCAATACAAAGCGCTGGATAGTTTGAGAGAGTATACGAAATTTAATTAAGTATTGCAGTAACAAGTTTATTTTGGACCTTATGTTCTAGTCTTTATTCTAGTAACTAGAAGTCATTCACCAAAAAATCGTCTTATCGCGGTTTAAGCCCCACCTAACGCCATCTATGAGCAAATCATGAAATAAAGTTGTGCTAATTAAAGATTCATGAGCAAATAGGTATACTATCATCATTTAATTTGAGAGCAAGGCTCTTGTCGGCTGAGTTTTTTCTAAAACTCTAAATTAGGGTAGATAATGTGGTGTTTTTCTCTCTTGCCTTTTTACACCCGCACTTTGAGTACCGGGAGCTTTCCGCCTCTTAATACCCAGTCAAAAACCTTTCCCGATATACTATATCTTCAGCCATCTGCCAATACTGATGTGGCTGCTACTCAAGACCAGGGTATCGCTTATATTTGGTAGCGGCGTTTACTCACCATGGTACAGGATCGTCATTGAATATTGAAGCTTTTAGAGAATCATCTCCCATCTCACTAGACTCCCCACTACATTCTGATAATCCCGCCGCTGTTTGGTCGCGGACTGCTTATTCAACATATTCGCAGCTAACCACCATATCTGGTGGCCGTTCACTATCCACGTTCTGTGACCCCGCTAGGAGCTTATAGATCAGCCGTAACTCTAATGTAATATACTATAATTTAATGATAATATTATGTAGTTGCAAACGACATGTCCTTGTTACGACCAATTTGGCTTAATAAATCAAATCATCGTTTTCAAAGGGGTTGCACACTTTCTGACTCTGTTCTTTAATGAGCTACAAAGTGCCTAACACAAGTTCTGGCGTTCTAATTACTGAACTCCTAAGCGTCAGGGAGTTTCACCATCAGCTCCACAAAATGGTGACTATCAGACGTAAAAACATGTCAACATTAAGATACTAGTACAAAAACACGTGCCTTTAAAATTTGAAGGCCTCCCTCGATTTCAATATGATCTCATTATCAGATCCCCATATAGAAAAGGGAACTAGAAGGTAACAGCTCCAAATGACTGATTCTTTTTTAAATCGGTCCGTAAATGACCGAACAAAAAACAAAAAACAGTCGAATTGATAGCCTCCTTCTTTTTGAAGTGGGATAAAAACATTATTTCGCTTATGAATCCTCTAGTATCTTATCCCTCACTCCACGCAGGGCTGTGGGTACTCCAGGGAAATCTTTTCGCCTCCGACAAGGGTGAACTCTGGATTAACTTTCGCTTAATACGTCAGTGTGATGCCGGCATATACTACATGCATTTTACATTACCAACTATCTCGTAGCCCCTGAGGGCGGAGATGTCCGATTTTTGGTAGTTTACATGAAAACTCTTGTTTGAGATGAGGTCAGATAAGTTTTAGGGAACTTTCTGTCTTTTCAGATGAAGCATATGTGAGCTTTTACAAGTTTTAGATTTAGATTTCGATGGCGATGGCACCATTTTATTTTAATTACAAAAACTTCAAATTAGGCAACTTTCCCACGGCACATTGCTGGACCCCATATATTTTTGCGGGTAAGGATGTCTGTCAGCTGATTCCTGTCAACTCCTGTCAGTGTCATAACTATCTCGATTGCACTTAGCGCGCTGTGAATTCTTACCTCTTGTATGTACTGTAAAAGAGGTAGAATAGAATAGAATAGAATAGAATTATTATTTATTTGACACACACAAAAAAATAAAAATAAAAAACAAAAATATCAAAATACAAAATTAAAAATTAAAAAAATTGGACGAAAGTACCTAATCGTTGTTATTCAGTTGTCTCACATACTGTTACCATTAACCAAACCGTGCCAAAGACAAACTATAAGCCTATTTCTATATAACATAAGCCAAAGAAAATCAGCGTCGTGATAAACATTACACATGGTTATCACGACAAGTGCAGAGCGGGAGCCTTTTTGATACACAATCATGTTTTTTATATTATAATTTTTAGTATGTATGTATTGTTGTGTGTCAAATAAATGTTTCTTTCTTTCTTTCTTTCTTTCTCTCAAAGAACTCAGACCCTGCTTCTAAACAACATAATTCATCCATACCTAAAACTGACTTTTGAAAAATAACTTTACTCTCTATTCCAACAATATATCAGCTAGGTATATGTAAATTTAAATATCCTTTAACGTACCTACTCTGTAAAGCTGGTAGTCATTACACGGAGGCACGCGGGTCGTCTAAAAGCTGGCTCTGTTTGCGACCCTGGGTGTCTCGCGGTTGTTTTTGCGACAACCCTAACGAACTGTGTACCGGGGTTCATGGGTAAGGATCGGTGACAGTAAGAGCTAAAATAATGAAGTATTTTATGCTGAACGAATATTAACTTTTTCAATCATCATCATCATTATCAGCCAATGGAGCCAGCTAAACATAGGCCTCCCCCGCGGCTTTCCACAGCGACCGCTAGCGGTCTGCATCCAGTTTGATCCTGCGATCCTTACAAGTTCGCCTGTCCATCTTGTCGGTGGACGTCCTACGCTGCGTCGTTCTAATTTTTTTTTTACCAAAAAGTAATTATTTATTCAGAAGATAGTTAAGCTCATGAATTTTTTTAAAAAAACGCGTTCTTGAACTTATAGATAGTGCCATCCACGAAGGCGCGCCCCACTCTTTTTTTGATTGATAAAGGTGCGGGGTGCGGGGGGAGACACGCGCGTCAGTTGCGAGCCGGCCGTCATTCAAATATTCAGACTCGTCACGAAAGTGGCTCTGCTTAATTTATTTTTAAAATGTCAAGGAAAACCTAATGTGTTGTACTAAAAAAATAAACCTGGTATAATCTACTGTCATTATTAAATTTACTGAAAGAATTATAATGGTAACTTAAACACCATACACAATTTTAAATAAAAAAAACCATGTGGTAACTTATAATATTCCCGGGATGTACTTTATCAGGGAAGGCTATAAAACATTACGCTAGGACCTACGTGTACGAAGAAAAAACAATTCACGCGTATGAAGTCCCGGTGGACCGATGGTTCTCTTATAAGAAAGTTTTTAATCATTTTTTTTAAATGTTATAAAACGTTCTTACGTATTTCGTTTACGTCAATAGTAAAAATGATGCTTGTGCAGTTTAAAAATAATATATTACTTTTCTAGTAACTAACCATACCTACTTAAAACCATATACAAGTAGAGCATCTTTCCCTTTGAGTGTATTTTTTGAAGTGTGCTTGTCATTCATTAGTCATTATGATGTTCCAAATTCAATTCAAAAGCTTGCACACATTAACTATAAACGATTTGGACGAGTGGTGGGGCGCGCCTTCGTGGATGGCACTATCTATACTAGATCTGACTCCTAGAATAAACACACACACTCACACAAACATACACACACACACTCAAACACATACACACACACACACACACAAACACACACACACACATACATACATACACATAAACATGATAATTCAAATTAATCCATATTTATATCGTTGAATTAATTGCATAAGAAGATCGACGACATCAGTCACGCTCACACTTATATGTCTTTATTTTATAAAATGTAAATCCAATGTTGGCTGTATGATTAGTATTTAAGAAACATATAAAACTGTATTTTGAGAGCTGTGGATTTTGTTGCAATAAATAAAAATAAAAATCATCAATAGTGTATAATTTGAAAATAAAATCAATTTGTAAACACTCTAATGAGACCTACTAGAATTTAATGATCTCTTCTAGTACTTATAATACGCCTTCTTTTTGTTTCAGGTAAGTCAACTATGTTTTGGATATAAAGGTATTTTTTTTACATATACAACCGGCCAGATAATGACGAACGCGATGGTAAATCTTTTGAACCGCTTGTTCTACGACTTCTTTCAAATATTCGTTTCGTATTATTCTATGACAAATATTCGTTTAGCGTACACTATGTACACGAAACGAATATTTATTACCACTTTTATGGTGACCCCCAGTTTGTTGACTAGTTCTGTATGTTATATTCATATTCATATTCAGTGATATAAAAGTATGATACCACTATGAACTGTGAAACCAGTAGTACCCACAATATTTTTGTAGCTTGGAAATCACCTTTGACTGGAGTGCTACCCGTACTCGGAAAATATGCATTCCAGATATGCAGATTACGGAGTGCCTTCTAAGGAAAGATGTAGGCTAAAGGAAGACGATAACGATCACCTTTTGGTCTCTGTCTGTGACCATTTTTTGGTCTTTTTGGCAAAACGTAAAGACCCAAAGAATATTCGGTGGCTTTCTTCGCAGTTATTCAACATTTTTATGTTGGGAGTGTCGCGGGGAGATATGAATCTCGATTTAAAGTTGAGACTGGCTTTTATAGCTTGAGATTGCAATTAGGGTGGAGTGGAATATTTACTGTGTGCTTTGAAATACCATGTGCATATTTCAGTACAACACAAAACCATACTCAGTGATTGTAAGTGACACCATAGCTAAAAACAAAGTAAGGAAATAAACATCAACGACATTTCTTCACTACGTCTTGAATTTTCTTCCATTGCCTTTTTTTTGATGAATCAACGTGTATGAATTATCATTGACTTGAATGTGGTACAATTACACGATGCCCGGGTAGTAAGTTCAAAGCTTTGTTACAAAAATTTATCTATTTGGTAACAAGGAAATAAAAATCCACAGTAAATTTTAAAATAAACATTTATTTTAGGTAACAGGAACTACATATAATTGTTAGTAATATTAAAAAAATAAGTTTTATTTGTAAAAAAAATTAAGAAACCTAAAACAATAAATATAAATATCGATGAAGTTAAGAACGTACGCCTAGTCCATTGTTTTAAGCCGTGGCCTGCAATGTATCCCAAGAAACGTTGAAATACTTGTAACTCGGGAATCGCAAATGTACCTATTAAGGAAAACTCGCATTAGGTAGTGTACCTACTTATTTATTTTTTACAGCAAACTCTCCTACTTCTACAGCACTCCTAATAACTCATAACGACTCCCAAAAACTCTCACACTCCTCACATTTCAATCATAATGTCAACTGCCGCGTTCCTTTTTCAAATTCAAACGTTTCTCTCCTCTCTCTCGTCAGTCATCTCTTACTCATTACGTTCCGTTCCCCGTCCATATCCTACATGTATTTTAAAATATTTTCAGTCCGTGCAAACTCGCCACATTTTTTCCCAAGTCGTCAAATATATCGTTAGTACAGTCAAGTGCACATCGTCTAGGCGGTTTTTCTCAAGAGCGAAACGCGCAACAGTTGCCGAGAGCCGGCACACACGCCTCTACGCGCTAGCAGTCTTAATTTCCGCACCTTTGAACGCGCTAGTACTTATACACTCACTCTTCTTACGGTTTTAAGTTGATACAGTTTAGTACTAAAGTTACGGCGACAATAACTGAAACACCTGTTTCAGCAAATAACTGTGAGACATTTTTTGGATTCATCTACTTAAATTTATATGAGCTAGCCTTGAATATTATTCATCTGTGGGCACACCGTGGCACGCACTGAATGGTTGTTTTTTTTCCTGTTTTTGTTTTTTAATTGTTTTTTTTCTGTTTTGTATTATGTAAATTTGTCATGTAATTGTGTGTGGGTGTTTGTGATGTCCTAAATTAATAAATTAATTTTCTTTCTTTCTTTCCTTTCTTACAGTATAAAAGTAACTAAAAATCCGTCACAGTCACAACTGCTTGAAGAACCTGCCAGCCTGCACCGGCTGATGTACTTACCTTTGATGATTTTGATTTTACGGCAGCTAGTGGTGACTGAGTTTGTTCCGGCGTTTCTTCTCAGCACTTGCCTAATCGTCTGTGTTCTGTCTCGAAGCGCTGGTAGGCCCCAAAAGATAAGGAGACATGTTTCGGCCCTTTCAGGGCACATTTATTTTTATTTTTTTCACTGTATATTTAACGTTCATAAATGTCATGTCAATCGTATGTCAATAAAACAGGTTACAAGAAGGTACCAGGTAGGTAACAAGAAACCACACCTTTCACAGTCAAAGCGGGCATTAAAGTCTCTAGGCTTTTGAGCAGGTAGTCGCCAACTCCTGAAGTGGGGAGAGGGGGGTGTGTCTTGCTGAAAGCGGTCTGAGCCCCGAGGAAACCCTTAAGGCCTTGACTATAACTGGTGCCTGCACGTTACGTGGTCCATGTTTGGTGCACTCACCTTAAGTGTTTAGAAAAGGCCATTTTCTCTTTTGTTTAAAATATTTCATCCCCATGCCACTTTTTATTCTTTATGCTTTTCCTTACCTGAAAGAAATTGCTTCAAGCAATAAGACCGCCTGAATTGTAGTCTTACGTAATATTTAAGTTGTTTTTCCTGTATTATTTATTGTTTATGGTGTAAAATAATGTATATTTATTATTATTTTTTTTAAATAAACGGAGAATGGTCAATGTAGGTGTGATATGTATGAAACTATGCATGTATCTAGCGCGCGACACATCGAGTGTCGCGCTGTCATTTCAGTAATAAACCAGCTTCTGTGCATATCGGTTGTTTACTTGCTCCTATACTTTACAAGGTGCCTATTTTGTAATTATGCCATCTAAAGATATGTTGATGATACACTTATTGGCACACATAAACAAAATGAAGAAATAAATATATTTTACAAAAGCAATTTTACTGTACCAACTAGGTAAACTTATTTACCATTACTTTGATACTATTTATTACGTAAAATATATGTTTGTAATTTTTCGCCATTAAATTAAAATAGCATCGTTACGAAATGCTTCTAATAGGATAATCAACCAATAAATTACGAACTGACGACTTTAAAATCAAAATAAAGGTCCTATTCCTCACAAAAGCTCCCCATTAAAATATACCATCGAATAGCAACCTTTTTATTTAGCCTCCAATTTCTACCGTTGAATTTGAACGACTCGTTAAAATTCCGCCTCCGTATTTGAATCAGTCTGATATGCGGGTATGCACCTAAACCGTGACAAACGACTTATGCGTTCAGTTAACTAGGACCGCAAGCCCATCCATCATTGCGAGTGCAAAACGAAACACGCTGTAGATACAACTTCGTCTGGTCGATTAATCACCCTGTAGGTAAGGCTGGGCAGTCGCGAATTGAATATGCTAAGTATACTGAATGAACTGTATACTTGTAAGTATACTGTATACTTTTTTGGTACAGTAATGTTTGGCTCATCAACGTCATGAAATTTAAGAGATAGAATCTTGACGGTGGTGGTTTTTCTATTAAAATCTCACAATAAGGGAAGAAAGTGTGGTTGTTTCCCTCTTGCCTTCTATAAAATTTACTTTTCTTTGGCTAATAAACTTAAATTAACAATCAATAAGAGAGTGATTTATATGCAATCTTAAGTTAGGTTCATATACTACAATGGTATTGCTCTCCGTCGCCATGACTAATTCTGAGCGGAAGCCTTTTCTATTCAAATATTGCTTTATGAGAATGAAAAGAGTTGAATATCAAGCTTTTTCTTTCTTTATTTTAAGCCCCTGAAATTCATTTGGAGCACAAAAATTAGGACAGGGTGGCATGGTTATAATTTTGCGTAACATAAATAAGACTGTATCCATTAAACCCAGATAAACCTACCGACCCATACATGGGTTTCGAGAAATAATAAAATCTACCTTCATAATACGATTTATTTTAGGAAAATTATGATTATATTTAAAAACTTCAGTTATTAGGTGATAACTGTAGAGATAAGTATCGAAGGTAATTTGTTTATTTTTAGTAGATTTTTGAGATCGAAAAACTTGAATTTAAAAAAAGTTAAACATGCCCTCGAAAAGTTAAGTTTAAAAAATGTTCTTGTTTATATTTCGAAAATAGCCAAGTGAAAATAGAAACATAAGAGTACTATAGTATTCATAATGAAAACTAAATACGATCAATTTTATATTTTGTCACTTTTTTCTTTCCACCAATTCCATAAACCCATATATGGTCTGGTCGGCACAACCATGATGTATTGGATTTTTGAGAAAACACATTTATTTTCGATGTTTCTAATAAAAACCATTATCATTACATAAAATATTGTATGAGTAGATAATAGCAATGACCCGGTCTCAAAATGTATAACATTTGAACCACCAGATAATACAATACTGTTGTGTCTGATGATGAAGATTACGGAGTAAAAAATATACGATTTTCCATACTCTTCTATCTGATTCAATCGTTCTACCTGCTGAAGTAAATTTCGAAAATAAGACTTGTTCTTTCACTCGGCAGAAAGTGCAGATGAAGACTCTTTTGGCCAGTTTACAAAGATCTTACATAATACATCCGATTCAAGAGTCTAGACCACTTTAGTCGCTACAAACGGAAGATACCTATCTTCACTCAAATGCATCCTATGGTGGCCAAGTGATGGTTTTGATCAAAATATAAGTCCTTAGAGATCCTGCAACAGAGGCAAAAAATGGTTCTTTCCTGTATTTTATCATAATATCGATATGAACTGCATAATTTAGGGTCAATATATTTAGCTGGGTAGTCAAAAACTGGATCAACTTGGTTCTGGTAGGCCTGTTATTATAGAGCCCTATTAGGAAATGAAGGGTGTAAGATACGTGAACTCGCTCCTGCTCGTAAAAACTACGGTAAAGATTCAAGATACGATCAACTGGGTTACCTAGTGCACCATGGGGGGAAGATACTACAATGAAATGATGTTTGCGTGAACTTTCTGCTAATAAAGTAAAGCTAAATAGTATATTTATTTAAAAATATATTTTTGTGTTTGATAACTGATTTATTGGGCAAGGCTATAGACTAGAAAACATCATACTACGACTTTATTATAGGAACAGAATAAAATCAAAACGGGAGAACAACGTCGGGGGCACCGCTAGTGTCACATGCATTTATATGTCTAAAAGTGTTTATTGAACTAGAACACTGCAAAAACAATTCACTTTTACTTAGATTTACTATAAAATATTTAAAATAATACATTGTAAATTAAAAAGTGTTGTATTTATTTTTCTACAGGAACTTAAGGCATGTGAGTAAAAACCATTATTCGTGCCGACCAACCCATGTATGGGATATAATTTTCCAGCTTTTCCAGGGGTCACATATTTTTTTTCATAATTTTTCCCGGCAGTTTTGGACTGAACTTAAGCACATATAAAAAAATCGCAACTTTCTACGATAAAAATAGTTTCAGGTTTATCTGGGTTAATAACTTTATATGTCGCTGCGTATTTTGTCTGTGCGTCCATAGCTGGCCTTGCTGTTCACGTGTATACAAAATTCGATTAAGGTCGTGTTTTCAGTGGCTGTTTTTAAAGCTTATGACGGGGAAAGATAGTTTTGTTCCATTTAACACAGACGCCAAGTTGGGCGAGCAAGGACAAACAGACCAAACTAAGCTATAAGGGGTATTGATTTCAATAGCTACCAAATACTCTTGGAAATAATTTAATTCTAAAATAATCGAATTTTCTCATATGAGACATGTAGGTATGTAAGTTTAGTATGTATGGTAAAGTCCAGACATATTATTTATTTCAAATCGTCTGTTGGGCAAGTAATATATTATAATAAGTATATTACATCTAGACTGAAAAAGAAAACTTTAAACTTACTGATTTTGAAACTGAAATTTCAACATATTTTATTTTGAATTAATGAAACTTTTTATCACCCGTACCGTCTGGCCATCCTCGTTTCGCCTTTCGGCGATGAAAATTTTAGCAGTTGATGAAAATGTTCATCAACCGCTAAATGATCTCATTCAAAAAATTCAGAGCTACAGTGGCATGGCACTCTTTCTTTCACAGATTAAAAATCCGTGGCAACGTACAGTCTCTTCGAGCCTAATCTCTTCATTATTAACTAATAATCTTCCTCCAGCTAATATAGTTCCGACACCTGCCGCTTGGCGGCGCTATAAATCAGCGGCTTACGTTTAATTAACACCATAAATACGGTAAAATTTCTCAAGACCTTCTAGAGAGGCAATAATCTGGGGAAATTCAGGTTTTGGTTAGTTGGAGCCTGTGGGATCAGAGTGACAGAGGGGAGGTTCAATGGGTGTTTGTCTACGCATATGGTTTATAGAAGAGCTTGATTGAACACCTGATTACTAGAGCTCTGTTACACCATGTCTAAATAGCCGTAACTATTAGTTTTTCGTATAGAGTTTGACTAAGTACAAGTGATACATTTATCACACAAGTGATACATTTAAAAAGAGGCTAACAACATTTTTAATTGATCATTAATTTTATTCAGTTGAAGAATTTCTGCAATTGAAATATTATTTTTTGTATTTACTGATTTCTGCCTGATTGTCTAAAATACTTACTAAGTATTTGGTAGTTATAGACTGCTTCGTTTTTGTTCTACTACAGACAGACTGTAGCGGTTAGTTCGCTAGTAACTATCTTGTTTCTGACAAAGGCTAAACTAGAAGTAAATGTGAATAATTATAAAACTTGTATTTAGTACGTGAAATTAGAAAAAAAACTAGGGGTATTGACTATTGGTTTTTATAGTGAAGTCACAAATGTACTCTAACAACCAGTACGAAAATTCCTGTCAGCTAATCTGTAAACAAAATATTGTTGGTAAACAAGGACGTAGAACGGGACAAAAGCTGTAGGCCTACCGCGCAAGTGTCGTCGACTTGAATCGTCGAAAACGATGCCGATGCCGACGCTGTCAAATAATCCGTACCGCGCAAATAATTTAGCGTCGATTTGCCGAGCGTCGAGAAAGAGAATGAATGGAAAATAGCCGTCGACTTGCGGTCCGTTCTATGCAGCACATTCAATTTATTACAAAAATGTTGTTGAAGTATTTTTACGATTTTGTTGGTTGAAAGGCACTCCAAGGAAAATTTAATCTGAGTTTACTTGATTTCATAAAGAAAGTCACTTAATTCCGTGGTGTTTAGTGTTTTTTATTCAATTTTCATTAAACGCGTGATACGGTAACGGAACGTAAAATTTATTATTTTTATAATCTGTGTTTGTTGACATGACACTGACAGCCGGTTAAATAATTTTTTGACGTTTATATTTCGTTATATATTCTGTGATAAATATTTGAGGAAATGTAAACATTGTTTTGCACTTTATTACTTACTTACTCAAAATTTTTTAGATAATATCTAACAAATATTATCATAGTGAATTCATTCGTATGTATTTTGTAGATGCCAGCGGCAAGAAAGGTAAGTTTGCTGCAGATGTAGCTCCTCGTGAGCTTCATGGAGAGACAGGAAGAGGTCCTCCTTCCACTGAAGTTTTAACTCCAGCGGAACAGAGGATTTTTTCCATCATTGGGAGACAGTCAGTGTTGAGGATGAGGAAGTGCGGATCCCATTCGATGTATGTTTTTGTTTTTCTTAGCTTACTTCATAAGCCTTGTATTCATGGTAAACTTTCATAAAGCGACAGATGAAGAACAATAACCAGTCTGAATTGTTAAGGCTCCTGACAGTTTGTGAACGGTCTGATACGAACACTTTGCTTTGCACATAATGCTTTTATTTATCTGGAACTAAGCAGTTTCGTTTTTCTTTGTAAAACTTGCGCTCTGCGACGGAGCGCGGTGCATTGTGTTGACCGCCTTAAAAATAGTATCGGTTCCGACATGGACAAGGGCACTGCAGGTTTGTTTTCAGTACCGTTTTTATTTTTCCAGACCGCGCGGAAATTCCGCAGCCGCGCTGGGCATGGCAGGCGAAGCAAAACCACCTTGCCCTGGAACAGCGCAGGCTCGAGGCTGACGAGTGCAGGATTTCGCTCTTTGAGCGAGTGGTGGCGCTACTTGGGCGCTCAGTCGTGGCCCAGGAGAAAAGTGCATCCGCCCAATAGGATGCAGCAGCTACACTTCTTGAAATAAAAAACCTACTACTAACTTTAATAATAACGTTGTATTTTACTTACATTCTACAAAAGTTTACATACATTGGGTAGGTATTGAAATTAATAACAGTTATTTTTCAATTAATACCTTTACTCAAGAACCCCTAGCCGTAAATCAAAACTACCACGGTGTAGTAGCTTGATGTGCTGTCGCCCGTACCTAACTAAAGCTATTGAAAATGTTTTTCTTAATATAAACAATTGTTTTATTAAAAATGTTTTTCTATCAAACCCAACTCCCAAAATTCCTTCTATAATCATCTTCCAAACACCCTTTAAAGGAGAGGTAACATAGATTAATCAGATTCATAATTTTAGAATGAAGTTTGGTTAGCTAACACTTTTAAAATGTTGTTTATTAAATAATATCTACCCAATTAGATTACACCAATTACTGAGAAGAATGGGCAAGAAACTCAGCCGAGAATACTTACATTTCAAAAGACCATATAAGTCAACATAAATAACATATTTGAACTTAAGTATTTCAGGATAATAATTTTCATTTCAAGGACCACATAAGTCCACTTAAATAACAATTAAACTTAAGTATTTTAACTTAATCCTAATTATATTTTAAGTACCGTATGAGTCCACATAATAAGTGTATATCTCACTGCAAGAACATTAAGGGAATGGTAGCCCTTTCTGTTGTAGAATGCCTCTTCATGATCGCTTGGTCTTATTATAGCCACATGGTCCCATCTATACAGCCGATGACCCCAGGAAATCCAAACTTCTTATTAAATCTGAAAATAGCTTAGTATTAGGTATTTCAATATTTATTTATTGTAACTTCCTACCATTAATAAAATAGAATCAAAATTAAGTACCTCAGTGCTACAGAGACTCGTTCCGTCTGGGTTCGAGGAAATTTTATATATTTCCTCAAAATGGCAGGAGTGTTGAGAGCCTTTGTTACATCACACAAGCAATTGGATGTTGATTGTTGGCTCAGGTGAAGAAAGTCATTTTCCCTCACACTACTTTGGTAACTACTGGTAGCATAAAAATTCAATGCAGTCAGTATCTGTAAACATAAATATATGTATGAGGTCACAATTGGCCCTATGTCTGGAAGAATCATTGAATATGCCACATTTTGCAACCACCAATTGTCCACGTATACATACGTACCTTAATTTCGGGATTTATCCCACTGGTCCTTACATTTGTGGGCAAGAGTGGTACAATATCTTCACGTAGCCTCACAAAATTTGCTTTATATAAGCGAAACCGTCCGATGAAATCGTTGTCGGGAAGCAACATCGGCCGGGCCTGTGTGCGCTCCATCCTTCTGCGTCTGATGTTTATCTTCTTCAGCCACTGTTTCTCCGCAGCCACCATGAGTGCCACCCAAGCCATGGTATCGCCGCCTGCCTTCTAAATCACAAAGAAAACAAAACAACAACAGCAAAAACAATTAAGTATTTAAATAAAAAGATAAAGTGTGCTTTAAACCGCTAGAAAGCAGAATAATTAAAAAAAGCAGGTAAAAACGTTTGATTGTTCCAACAATCAAACGTTTTTACAAACAAAATAATCAAATCGACGACTCATGAGATGCCGTATTGAAATGACATTTCAAGTCGACGGTTCGCAAATCGACGTCGGTTTGGATTTCTTTGCGCGGTACCATTTACTGTCAAACATAGCGTTTCATTCGTTCTTTTGCCCTATCTTATCTGTGCTTTCACCGTCGACGTCGATTGTTAAACTGACAGCTCGGCTTGGGAAGTTGCGCGGTACGAAATGTGCCGTCGGCTGTCAAATGAAGTCGATGCCGATGCCGACGACACTTGCGCGGTAGGCCTACTGTTTGTCAAAACATGAACTTTTTCTACCTATTTGAAATAAAAAATCGTGAAAAAAAATATACTTGATAATATTCATGCCATTCATTTTGATCTTAATTCGGAGATAGCCTACTTGCAATTCACCTCACAAGAGGGCATAACGCGAAATGAGATTATCTGGTTAGAGTCAACAAAAGAAGACGTTTAAATAACAGAAGTGATTCATATGCATTCAGTTGCTCCTGTGACCTGACTAAGAAAATGTTTTAGAAGTTGATAATTAAATCAAAAGATGTATTTTCAGCCCCCGGCGTAAAAAAAGAGGGTTGTGTCTGTCAGTGAATCTGTATTGTATTGTGTATCTGTATTTGTGGTATCGTATCTTAGATAATATTTGCCTAAGTGTTCTTAGCCATGTCTTATGAAAATCTGTCTAGCCATTTGAAAATTATCTGCTCTTTTCTAGTTGATGAGAGGATCTAACTAACTTTCTTGTCCGATCGATTCGAAATACGGTACCGTGTCACTTTTAAGTGTATTTAAAATTTAATTATATTATAAGTCCTGTCGTTCAGTTCTATCACAAAATAAAGTTTGGTGGTTGATTTCAATGTTTTAAAATATAGTTCTTACTAATGGTTCAATGTTTTTCAACTGACACATAGTATAAATTTACACAAACACAAAGCATTCTGTGGTATGTCCAGTTCTGAACATATTGTGTCTAATTGGAGCGTTATGACAATGAAAAATGCGTAGCCATTTCGTTGCCGATTTGTTTTGAAGACGGTTAACTAAAAAGGATTTACAACATATTTCTACGATTTCGTCATTCACCCAGCAAATTCAAAACTGAGGTTATTAAGTTTAAACTAAAGCGCCATCTGTGGACAACGAACGAACCACGTGCCATATTAGTGAAATGCAAATTTTTATATCATCTCTTTATCCCAATGGTGATTGCTTTATTCAAATAACTAAGATATGGAAATAGAAATGTACCGGTCGAGCATCTTAAATCTTTAGTAAGATTTTAGAATCTTTATTTTGATTAGTGGTTTTTAGTATGCTGTTTGGCACCTATGGCTGTACCAACCTTTTTTATTTTATTTTTTACTTTTTAGAGCTGTATATATTAGTTTTGTTCTACAATGTTTTTTTTAGGTTATGGTTGTCAGTAGGAGAAGAAAGACGAGTAAAGTTTTAAAGAGATCTTGCCTTTTCTTAAAGGATATTCCCTATAGGTGAACCACATATGGCATGTAAAATTTTAATAACTAAAACCCAAAGATGTTTACCAATAAGTAAATTATTTCTAAGCTTGCTATAAAATCATAAAAGTAGAAAGATATTTACGTTATAAAACGTTACGTTATAACTCTATGCTTTTATTTTGGACAAACTATAGAGGTATTTCAAAGATTTATTTCGCTTCGTGTAAACTTGATACAAATACATAGTTTTTAGGACCGTCCTTTTAATAAAAAAAATGCTTGTGACAGGAGGTCTTGCTTTTTTCTGAATTGAAAATAAGTGATACGTGAGTTATATTACATATTTTGTAAGTCAACACTGCAATAACTTAAAACGTCAAAGAGAATTGTACGTTTTATTCATTTTATGATTTTGTATTTTGGTGTATTTTTAAAACTTTTTGTCACTTTTACCTGGCCGACACCAAACGACCATGATTGGTCCCCTCACGTCACGCTTAGGGCTGCCATATTTAGGTCACCCACATACGTCCCCTGAGGCCGCTGCAGCCCTGCAATCATCCTGCTCAACGTTATATGCAAAAATAATCGTATGATGTTTTTTTATTTAAATTAACACCCATATTTAGGATATCATGTATATCAATGTTTATCAAAATCGCTCACTCGTTGATGTAGATGTGAATGCCAGGTTCTATAATTGGACATATTTGTTTGGAATACATTGTTGGTTCGCTGGAAATTTCAAATGTCGTAAGGGACAAAGTCCTACTTTTCAGGAGAGCCGATAAACAAAATGCAAATTTAAAAAAAATCGTAACTTAGTAAATATTCATCCGAATTAGATGGTTCTTAAACACATAACTTTCAAAAACTTTTCCTACATCATAGAGATAGTATTATATATAATATCTCAATAGTTTAGGAAATAGTGTCCCTTACACAATAATTTTAAGAAGAATCTGTCCCTTACGCATACAAAAAATCTGACTTTTTTTTATGAAAATCTCTTACGCCATAGACTAAAATTCAACCCGACTGTCGTAACTATCACACAACATTATTTTTTTCGAATTTTTCTGTTGTAAAGTCATTATTTTTTCTAGGTCACTGAAGTAAGTAGCGTTAAAAAATGTATGAAAATATTAGGAACTTATATATCTATGCATTGAGAATTGTTTTATTTCCATAGTTATAGATAAAACTATCAATTTCCTTTTTGTTAGCTTGTTACTTAGGTCAATATAAAAATAAAAGTCAAAGAAATAATATTTTAAACTGTCTGTGTGTGTGATTTTAAAAGTTAAAGGAAATAAAACAATAAGTTGAGTTCATTTTTTGTATTCTTTAGATTATATAAGCAAGTATTAATAATTATTAAACCTTTTTAGTACAGACACGATACTATAGTGGCCCGTTTAGAGGGTCATTCGAGACACAATTATGTTACTACATAATACAGTACCAACTAAATAACAATTGTAAATTACAATAATCTAAAAGGAACGTTCAAAATGAGTACTTATCATCTTTTTACAAGCTAAGAACAATGTTTATACCTAATAACGAGTATTCAGAATTTTAAATGTACTTTGTACTATAGCAAACGAATACTCGTTAATAAATCGTTAATACCTATACTGCAAAGACTAAGTTTATGTACCGATAGGTTTTCAAACAAGAAATAATCACAATTCACAATAACACACCTGGGACATATAAGGTCAAATCGTTTTAAGTGATAATATTTTAACAGTGTCTTTGTACACATCATAGAAACATGACACGATCATAATTTTTTGGAAAATCGAGATTTTAATTTTAATTATTTTCTTTAACACGTTCCGGGACAGTGCCCGCCTACAGGCGTGAAAACAATAAAAGATCGATTGTGTCTGTATTCTGTCTGTATACGTGTTAACAAAAACAAATATCTGAAAATAATCATCACCTTGCTCTTAAATTTCCTCAAAAACTAGTGGATAAAAACCCAAAGTGTTTTCTACAAAAAATGATTAATTTACTTAGCTGAATCGGCTCTTTAAATATTATTATCACCTAAAACGAGGTGACCTTATATAGGTAGCATAAACCACCAAAATAGTTCCTTACAACATAATGATTTTAGAGTTGAGAGACATACGACGTTGCGTTTAAGCACACAATACCTTTAAGTGTAAAATTTGACCCATACTACAAAATTTTTTACACTTCGTGTAGTTACGACAAAGTAAATTCACCTCATAACTTCTTTATTTGAAAAGATAGCAAAAAGTCTGCTACACAGATCGCTAGAGATTTTTTTTCTGATTCCTATGCTGTGTTTAGTGTACTTACGACAAAATGTCCCTTACGACATTTGAAATTTCCAGTGTCGATATATTTTGTTAAAAAATAACACTTATATTGTAATCAATTATAATATAACCATTTAGAATAGTTGACTGGTTACATAAAGGGCCAATATTTAGGCCATACTCTGGATACTTAAGTAAAAATAACTGTTAACACTTGCTAACAGACTCGATTACCTACAGAAGAAGTCATAGACATAGTTTAGAAGTAAACACGAAATCATCTAAAATAACAATTTATGTTATTCCACATTCATTACAACAAAAAAGCAGTTCATATATGTATACTTACCCACTAACTTATCTTTATACTTTATTATAATTATGTTCAGGCCCTTATATTTCATAGGAGATAACATACAAGGAATACCGCAGGGCTCTATAACTTGACCAGTTGACATTCCAGTTAGTTATTGCCAAATTATTCTTCATGGAGGAACATTATATTTAGTCTGAGAATGTTGCGAGATATAAGAATCGTATTAGGAGCAGTCAAATTGTGCTTTATAAATAAATAGCCAATTTTGGAGTGTGGGTGATAGTTTAATATTTTTAATCGCTAACGTACTCGTATATAACCGTTTTAAAAAAGCGATTAAGGTGTTACAGCTGATATTGATATTCTCCTACCGATTTTTTCGGTAATGGTGCCCTCTCAACAGATAAACTCGTAGGCCAGGTACGCAGGAGATATTATAGTGTCCAGATGTGTGCGCAATACACAATTCCCCTCTCTGTTCCTTTACTCTCATTAATTTGGTTAGACGGCGGATTCAAAATGACCGATTAGAGATTAGGCGCAGGATTAACGGCTTAACGTGCTTTCCGAATCACGGGGGTGTCATCGCCACTAACTTCCTGACTCCGAGCTGTTCCGAGTATTTTCAAGTCCGAAAACCCCAGAAAGAAATTTCGGCCCGACCAGGGATTCGAACCCGAGACCTCTTCGGTAGTGACCAGCAAACTAACCAGTACACCAACGAGGTAGTCTAGCCGATATTATCAGTTCCATGAATGTGGGTCGTCTTTTAGCGTAATAGAGACCACTAAAGATTTATCAGTACCTAATGTATCCTTACACTGAAAATTTAAAGTTACTTGCTTTTTCACAACATGTGTGCAATTTTTTTTGAATAAACTACGCCTTTGTGTCTATTAAAAAACCAACCGAGTTTTCACATTTTCTAACAAAATCTTCAGCTGTTGTACAGCAAAAACTGCCGATATTTTTCGGATCCACACAGTTTCGGCGGGGCTCCGAATATGTAGATAGAAGTGCGATAGGGGCGTAAAAATAGGCCTGGTGCGAACATGCAGTGATTTGTGGCCCACCGGCGGACGCCATTTTGAATCACTTGTTTTGGTTACATAGAACCTACCTATGTCAAAAGTGATTCTGCAGGATAAAATCCATAATCTTATGTTATTGTGTAACTAGTTTAAAATCGGACGCCATTTTTTCTGACAGTCACGTTAATACGGCAAAACATATAATCATATCGAAAAGTGCATGAGCCATTTAGTTTAGTGCACTTTTCTATCGTACCACTTCTTACACATACTGCACTTACTTTGTTGACTATTCTTAGCCCGGAGTACAAAACAGGGCCGGGGGAGAAACAAAGTTCGCTGGGACCACTAATATTTCTGCTATCTTACATTAATACATAAAATAAAGATACAACACTGATAACTCGAGAACGGATGCACTGATTTTCATTTTTTTTACGTTGTTGATAAATCATCATGGCCCGGAATAGGATAATATTTACAAAAGGGGGTCACGCGGGACGGGGCCAGAAGCAAAACAGATTCCGCTGGGACCGCTATTAATTACAAAGAAAACATTGGCTATTTCACACATATCTTTTTTATTAAATCTTTTATTTTAACTATTAATAATTTACCTAGTTACTGCTATGACAATACAACTTTTTTGAAAACTATTGATATTTGTAGTCATTCACCATCTTGTCAACTACTCTAAGTAAGCCTTGCCACCCCAACAATATTCAGTTAGTAATTAATTCAAACACGATTTATGCTTTCATCCCTAAATTGAGTATAAGTAATCGTACGTTTATTAAATTACAGTCAACCTCTATAAATAATACGTCAGGAATTGACGACGTTAATCCCCAACTGTACTGATAATTATATTTAGTGAGAGTATACTTGTAATGTATACTTACAGTAAAATTAGAATGTGTATTTGTCACATACAGAATCACTATTCATTAAATTGCAAGTAACATCGTCAGATATGGCTTAAACTTTATTAGAAATAACAAAAATCTCGGTACTTATAAGCTAACTTTTAAGCATAGAAAACCCTCCTCCTTTTATGTAGTACTATTATATATTTTGTGCTTTAGATCAATTATTAATAATAATAATATAAATTAATATATTTTATTCCACAAAACACATTCTAAATAATCAATGATAAAGGGAAGAAAAGCTTTTTTTACAGAATATATGAGAATTTACCTGATGACCTGATGGCCAAAGATAAGTCATGTCTGACTAGCGACCTATTCTCTCTTACGCCATGTCACAATGTTTTGGAAACACTTCTGCCTTAAGCAAAATCCATACTTTCGATCTATAAATTGAAACGGAAGAAGACGAAGCCGCGGTTAGAAGCTAGCATTCAAATAATCCGATTTAAGATTCAATTTAGGGATGGATCGCCCCCCGGGGCGAACTATCTCGGGTTGCGAATTTGTTTCAAACATAATCTGTGCGGATAATTTTCTCCCGACCCGCGGACACAGTCTGAAGCCAACGAAATGGTATATTTTTGTCATTTTGCCTCGATAAAATCAACCGTCTGATTTTCTGCTGCATCAAACATCCACATTACACCGTACACTACCATAACAAACCGTCAAATTGTGCATTGAATTTTCCTCTTAACGAATTTGTAATTAACATATGTGATGTGCAATAATGAGTTATAGATCTATCTATTTATCCTATTAACTTACGTAGCTATTTCTTTGGAAATAAATAATACGTTTTGTTAAAAAAATGTTCCCAGTCAATTCACGAAAACACGACTTTTGTCCCAGCGTTTTTCGACCGCCACATGGTGTTCAACAGATAAAACTGTGTCGAGACTTCCAAGCCTGTAGGACTGACCCGCTTTAGATTGATTCGTGAATAAAGGTTATATTGTTATGTGTTATCTATATTTTGCGGTAGAGTAGTCTTTAGATTTGTGTGCGTTTATTTTTCATCTTCTTATCAATCAGATTTATTTTAGTTAAGTCACAAGTATTCAAGACTTGTACAGTCTAAACTCAACTCGATATTAGGTGTCTGATTGTGACTTAAATAGATGCAGTTTTTTTAAGTTGTTTTATTATCATTTGCTTCAAATTTCCGCTAAGCGACGCTGGCGCAGGCACCCAACCACACAATCCAATACCGCGTTGACCAAAAAGATGCTGGTTCGAGTCCCGCCCGTGCGCAATATTTGGTTTCTTATTTCATCTTATAACACTTCAAATATGACACTGTGAGTGTTAAAAAGCATTCTAAACCGTTTAATGGTGAAAGTGGAAAATTACAAACGAACTTTCACATTGATGAATATTAGTAGGAAATAGCTGGGATTCCTGATGCTGACCGTACTTTAAGCTAAGCGAGCAGGCACGTTCGCTCGTAGCTCGCGCGATACGCCCGGTATGAAATACGCCCCGTGACTTACTCGTAATTTGATACAGGATGTAATTCTCTTATGCGGTTCGTATGTGCAAAATAACGGGGTTATTTGCGGATGAATTACATGGGGTACACACAGAAGTTATTTTAGTTAATTTTAAAAAACAACTAATTGCTTTTTTCTTAGTTAGCTGTTACTGTCCCACTGCTGGGCAAAGGCCTCCCCCAAACTTCTCCAGTGGTCGCGGTTACTGGTCTGAGCTGGCCAGTCTTCGCAGAAGTGATCCAGATCATCTGGCCATCGTTTTCTGGGTCTGCCTAACTATTTGCTTATTTTATTAAATTTAAGGCAATACATGCTACTGCCACAAATGTTCCCTTATGGGGCCGAAACATGCATTTTACTCTGATTAATATTCTTAGCCCCTGTTTCACAATGTCTGAATAAGTTACTATTAATGTTATCTGTCCACTATTTTATACGAAATGACGTTCCATATTTGAATTATTCGTTGGTTAGTGCCTATTTGGCGACAGTGAAACAGGCCCTAAGTCTATAAGTAGGTTCATGTATTATATTGCCTAATAAGGTTGCGGCGAAATTCACATTCATATAAATTGAACTTCATATACACATAAATATGGTAGAAAGGACCTAATCCATGAAAAAACCTTTTCCGTACATAAACACAACCTACACGGTCAACTACCGTCGTTTCTATGAGTTCTTTTTAATCGTCTTCTAGTCGTAAGTTATGCTATGCTGTGTTTACATACGCCAGCAGCCCTAAACCCACCATCACGATTTGATAACCGTCTTGTACTCTACTACTTTACAAATAAAGGTGGAAATCGCTTGTGGTAAGTTAACATTTTGTATAGTCCGAAGTGCTGCCGTGTGTACGTAGACAATGGTATTAAGCGAGGTGCTCTCGTTAAATTATTACGCTCCGTTCGATCGCATCGATCGCTGGCGAAGACGCGATTGGGACAGGGACGGATTTGGCACTTGGCACAAATAAATAAACTTCGTTAAAAAAAGAGTAAATAATAAGTTAGGCTCGAGGTGGTGAGAGCCTGATGTCCTGTAATATAGGTATTCAATACCTAGCATAGGCATCAGACTCGCACTTACATTACTTAAGATATGTATAATTATTTTGATTTTACTTCAACTCATGTGTTTTTCAATGTATGTGTGTAAATAAAGGTATTTTGATTGATTGATTTGAGGCGTTGATAATGTTCGCACGTCTATAACTAAAATAGCTACATCATAATTCATGCTTAAGTTCAAAAAATAAAATCGAAGTAATGTTTGTCTTGTTATTTTTAAGAGTAGTGGATTGATGGAAAATAAATAAATCAATACATGATATTTTGTATATTTTTCAAACTGTTTACCTACATAAGCTATATAGCCTTCGGCTTGCGATTTTGAATGATTTTTCATTTATAATGCGCAGATAATACTGTTTTCATAGTAATCATAGAAGATTCGTATGTAGATAACTTACGAGTAGAGATGCGCCGAGTAGCACTTTTGCCGAGTACCGAGTACCGAGTATTACTCGGTTCATTTTTTTTCCAACCGAGTACTCGGCCGAGTAACTCGGTTCAATCAAATTCCTGTTTCGGGTGTAAACAAGTACAAACCAGGTTCGCGCAGAATATAAGCTTTCATCAAGCCACTAGAGCGCGATGGTCCTAAAAGCCCCATTACTTTTTTTTGTATTACAAAATCCACAGCATGATGATAACATAAAATATAGACATGTAAGGCTTACAGCCAATGACAGATTTACATTTTATTTACTAAATTTAAATAAGGTCCCTATTTCAAAGAAAATTTGCTAGCAAAAGACAAGAGTCCTTTCGAGTGGTGGGCAGGGCCCCGAACAAGGTATTTAGAACTGGTACGCTTAGCAAGAGTGTTTCTATGAGCACCTGCAAGCACCATTCACAGCGACTGATCTGTTTAGGAGGCTGGTATAGTCTACGAAGAAAAAAGGAATTGTCTGTTACTAGAATGTGCAGAGAGCTTTGCATCAATCACCACAACATAATCAAAATAAACGAATTTGAATTTGAATCTAACTTTATAAAATATCACATATTATTGTTTTTATTAACGTTTTCTCATTTTGTCTCTAATCATTCATTATCATAATTGAGGTTGTAAAAGATTTCCACAGTCGTTTAGATGATGTCCACCTAAATATATTGCTTTACTTAAACCGAGTATACTCGGCATTAAAACCGAGTTACTCGGCCGAGTACGAGTATTAAAAAACCTGCCGAGTACGCCGAGTACCGAGTATTAACCGAGTACTCGGCCCATCTCTACTTACGAGTATAGATAATGCACTCCACAAAGAAGCACGCTACTCATTTTTGATTAAGGATTTCGCGGGGTGTGGGTGGGGGATTGGGGGTGACATACAATAAAAAAGTCAATAATATTTTTTATAGTATTATCAAATATGGGCAAAAGCCTGCTCACATGTACTAATAACGATTAGGACGAATGGTGGCGGGCGCTTTCGTAGATGTCACTATCTATTCCAGGCGTTGTTAGAGTAACCAAATTTTTCACAGAGCTAAAAGGGCCGTGGCAAATTACTCTACACACACTTATTTCAGAGCAAAGTTTTTTCTCTAGTTATCATATATAATTTATTTTTATTTTGCTTTTATCACTTTTTTAATTGGTATTTAAAACCAAAACAACAAATCGTTTTCTCATTAAATTCATCTGGACCCCTGAGTGCGTCCCTGGCACCGGTTATGTCTATAATATCAGCTTATTTGGCTTCAATCACTTTTTTACTTGTATTAGAAACCAAAACATCAAATCATTTTCTCATTAAATTCACATGTACTCCTGAGTGCGTCCCTGGCGCCTGTTATGTATGTAAGCTAATGCTCCGCCGCACGGATATGACATCAAGAGACACGAATGCTCGTATTTCACGTGAAAATTCATGCCAATTTACAAAATAGCTTCACATTCGAGCGAAATCTGCGGTTCCGAATGTATGGGTACCTTCCTTTTTGTCGGTAAGATATTTTAATGGGTATATTATTAATATTTGTAGCGAGTTTCTTTATGCTACTTCTAAGGACTGTTGTTAGGAAGGTGGTAAAGTCAATCAGCGGCCAATTTTATATCAGAAATAGAATTGCTTTATATTAAACTAATATTTCGTTACCAGCGGTCGAATTTTTACGATTGTGCGTGTTTTAGAGAAAAAATACTTTAATTAAATGTCAGAATATCTATTTTAATGACCATTGGTTAAGGTATTCTTTCTTTAAAATCATAAAAATTTTACCGCTTGTAACGACATTTAACCATTAGTTAACTCTTTCGACAACGCATGTGAGCCTAACTTGATTACAATTTTCTCCCTCGCAATTTTCAGTATCGAAGGGAAATCTTAGTAATTGTTTTAATTAACGTTATCAGGAAAAATATTCGCATAAATATTAACAGGTGAAACTTAATAAAAGCTTGTAAAAAAATCGCATTTGTGCACAAAAATGGGTCCAAACCTGACCCACCCTTTTATTGGCAATTATTTAAGATAAAATCAACTGGTAAAAAGGCTTCTAAATTGTGTGGCTTTGGTTACCTATTTTATAATAAGAATCAGATGTTTATTTGATGTTATGTTTAAATTTCCGAACTTGCGAGTAATTGCCTAAATTCTCAGTTTCAGGCTGTTTGTAGAACATATAAATACCTACGGGCTGTTATTAAAGGAAAGAATAAATAAATAAAAAAAAACAATTGGGAATAAGTTAAGAAAAGAATACATAAATAAATAAACAATTTAGAATAAAATAATCTATTCCATACAGCCATAAAGATGTGTGTTCAAAGTAAAAAACTGTAAAGGTTCTGACCTTACTAATCCACATTAATCAAACACAAGGTTACCCCAAAACGTCACCTAATACCATGCCTCTGAAGCAATAAATATTATTTTCGCTAAAACATATCATTGTAGCCATTACGCGGCCTCCATTTATCACTAGTGACTGCCCCTAGCGTCGCTTGGCCTTGTGATCGTAATTTTTTGGGATAGTAAACGGGAAAATCGAGTATTTTTTCGCTAACATTAGCAGTTGGACTAATGGTGGACGTTATAAGTGAAGTATGGGATGTATTTTTTTACAAAGATTTCTTTGCTATGCCAAAACAAAGAACAAGTTATTAAATATACAGTTAAAGTCCAGATTGGAGACCCTTTGATTAAAAGCACACCGCAGGACGTCCAACGACAAGATGGATAGACGACTTTGTATAGGTGGACGTAGACCGCTTACAATCGATCGCTGTGAAAAACCAAGACGGCGGCCTATGTGTCGCAGTGGACATATCATCACTATGGTGGTGAATTCAGAGATTGCATGATGCACTTGCTTAACACGTTCCGGGACACTATTCCAGACACAATAGATGTTTTATTGTTTTCACGCCTGTAGGCGTTCACTGTCCCGGAACGTGTTAAGAAGTGACTATTCTCACAGTCGCCATTTTGTAAAAAAAACGTATCCATATTATAAGACAGCCACATCTTTGCATGCATTTTTTAAAATCTCATATCTACCTTTCACAAAAACAACGCAAGCACCACTTATATGCGCCTGCATATTAATATTAAAAACAATAAAACCCACTTGTGATAAGCCAATTTACCCAGGGGGAAAAGGGGGCAGGTAGTCGCACAATTACCCCCTCCACCCGTATTAGGAGGACAGATTTAATTCCAATCTGGGGGCATCAAGTAATTACAAATAAAAAGCTGTCGACGGCTGTGCAGGCCACACAGGGTAGGGTGGCCAGGTTTTGAGGAAAAACGAAGATAAAAATGGGAAATTACGCAATGATTAAAAATTTGTAATGGGCAAAAGATTCGCTGAAAACAACTGATGAATGGGTGTTTGTATAAGTCTCCGAAAAAACAATAGGCTTTGAACAGCAATCTATAAGGTCACCTTGTTTTAAGTGATAATAATATTTAAAGGGCTGATTCAGCACAATAAATAAATCATTTTTGTAGAAAACACTTTTATCCGCTAGTTTTTGAGAAAATTGGAGCCTACGGTAATTATTTTTTTCAGATTTTATTTTTTTATTAATTAAGGTTAAGCTTAGAGAAAAAGAAGGTTTGGGCATTAAATTGAGAGAGGCGTAGCCAATGAAGTAGATAACTTTTTAAGTTGTCAGGGTGCTGTTTTGAAAAAAAAATATTGTCTTTGCTTAAGAAAATAATAAAAATGGAATCTCGATTTTCCAAAGATAATGAGTTTTTGTTTCTATGATGTTAACAAAGACACTGTTAAAATATTATCACTTAAAATTATTTGACCTTATATACTGCAGCAAAATCATCAAAATGAAACTTCATAGTGGTTTGCGTATTTTACAAGTTGACTCTATTAAAGTGATTAATTGACGCTATAATAATTGCTTAACTAGTCAGCACGTATAATCACGTGGAATTAGAATTTCTCTCTCTTTTTCTTACAGTACGTTTTTTGCAATCTTGAGGCAGTGGAAACTTCCCTAAAACTGTCTTAAACAGCGTAACGTGTTCTCTAAATCAAAGAACTTTTATTTCACAATACGAGTAAGCTGCACTTTGTCCGCAATAGTGTCACGAATTTCCATGCTAATTCCCACAATCGAAATGCAATTAGGACAAGCGAGGTTTATCCCACATTAACCCACCTCATGGTCGCCCTACAGCTACATGCGGGCGTTAATTAGTACGGCATGGGCACCGGCAAACAGCTATTTCTTCTGTATCGCGAATGTCGCCATACTTTTTTCTGTCGCTTGCTCTGCAAATGTTATTATTTTTCATTTCGAGCCCATGTTTTGGAGTTATCCGCTTCTGACATGATACATTTATTTATAAGAGATAAGCTGATTATTACATGACTGAGTACAACTAGGTAATATTGATAAAGACGGAACAGAAGTAAGTTATTACCTTTAAAACCCCACGCAGACTTTTTATCGCCTGGTAATTTTGTCGGGTTGTTTTGGTCGGGTTGGAATTATTATGGATATGGAGTCGTTGTAATTACATACTTCTCTATACTGATTAAGAAGCCGGCTAAACTCCTTCCTATAAACTTATTATTTATTTACCCAAAGGTTGTCTGGAAGAGATCGCTTATGCGATAAGACCTCCTACATTGTACATTTCTTTTAAACGAAATTGTATGTGCAATATGTGTAATCTTATCTTATCATAAACTATCGGTCATAAATTTATTAAGTTTTTCCATGGCATTTCAAGTGCATTTTCGCACTGGTCAATACCATTGAGTTTTGTGACAATGTGGCAAAAACTAAAGGATAAATTTTATATAGGGTGGCCGCCACTTACATACAACAAACATACATAACATAGGTAAACATAGTTTGCGTTATTTCGTTTGACGCCATTGATTCTTTGCTTTTCTCATAAGACACTATTGTATTATAATACAATAGACATAACAATAGTTCAGATCTTAACACCGTCATAGATGTCGCCTAACATTTTACCCCACAATTGGCATCTCCTTATAACTTCAAACCACCAACTTCTCCAAATAGAAGTGTTCGAGGCAAACGAAATTGAACCTTAGGATGAGAGGATAGGGAAATAAGAAATGCAAACTAAGTTTGTTTATAGATTTGTACGTTTGGGAAATTATGGTAATGTGTATAAGACGCGCAGGGCTGTCAACAAAATAGCTCAATAGCAAAATAGCTCTAAAGCTCAAAATCAAATTAAAATGTTGATAACAAAAGCTCATAATTTGTGCATAATACTGCTTATCTATTGTAATTTCAACATTATACATTGTGCAGATATGCACCACCCTAGACCTCACTACACCTGACATGGGGTGCGATCGAGGTCAAGTATCTGCTTAGCCGAGGATAAAAAAAAACATTGAAGCTTGCTTGCGGAGACCAGTGTGCGAATTGTGATGTTGCTTTGACAGTTATAGATAGTGCCATCCACGAAGGCACGCGCCTTTTATTTTTAATTGAGTAAAGCGCGGGGTGCGAGATGTGTGTCAAATATTAAAATATCAAATAATATACATGTAATAATTATATTCATTATAATATCATTTAATATTGGCAAAGACTTGCACACATGTACAATAAACGATAAGGACGAGAAATGGCGCGCGCCTTCGTGTATGGCACTATCTAAATATATAAGCAGCTCAGCTTTACTAGGTTTACCATGTTTTTACTATAGAGATGATCCTCTCTCTCTATCATTTTTTCTCCTTCTATTAATAACTGTGTGTCACATTTGCATGAAATAATAAAACCTTAAACAAGGCAACGCCTTGATGTAAATAATGCGCTGTAAAATTGACATATTGGCCTTAAACTTTTGTAAGCATTGCTACAATTTGGAAAAATCGCGAAGTTAGTTTCGTTTGTTATGAAAATATTTAATATTCTTTTATTTTTGTGACAGCCCTGTATACAGCCGCTGGCAGCTATTTTGCGAGATAAACGATATTCGTTCGGTATCGGTCCAAGTCGCCGTTACAATGTTAACAGTTACCTATTCTTGTATAATGCCCTAGTATTATTTGCTTTGCATAGTTTTGGGTGACAAGGGGATAAGGTTGTCCACAAACTATTGCCGAGCACTACAATGGTTCTGATTTTAGAAATCCACCCAATTTTGTCCGCCTGCGTACTGCAACACTTTTCTCTTATCGGTCACAGCGTAGTTAGGTATCATCATCATCATCATTATCAGCCGAAGGACGTCCACTGCTGAACATAGGCCTTCCCCATGGCTTTCCACAACGATCGGTTTTGAGCGGTCTGCATCCAGTGCGATCCTGCGATCTTTACAAGATCGTCTGTCCATCTTGTCGGTGGACGTCTTACGCTGCGCCTTTGGTCGAAGGGTCTCCAATCTAGGACTTTTCTGCCCCAACGGCCATCAGTTCTTCGCGCTATGTGCCCTGCCCACTGCCACTTGAGCTTACTGATTCGCAGGGCTATGTCCGTTACCTTAGTTCTTCTACGTATCTCATCATTTCTGATTCGATTTCTTAGAGAAATACCGAGCTTAGCCCTCTCCATCGCTCGTTGTGTGATTTTGAGCTTCTTTATGAGGCCCATAGTTAGAGACTATAGGTATGTTAGAACCTAACTAAAAGCCTCCTGCCCAGGGACACCAACACATTTATTTATTAAAAAACGAACGGTAGATTACGATTTTTTTCTGTCACCGAACCTAGTACCAGTCATAACTTTATTTCATAAGTCAAATTGCTTTATTTCAAGTGGCATGTTTGTAAACCTGCACACTAAGGCTTGGTTTCGTGATAGATATTTAACTCAGCTTATGGTTAAATATCGTATGTTTAAAAAGCCGTCCTCCCCTCAAAAACACTTCGCTTCTAATTCGCAGTCTTCGCTTCATTGACGTTGAAAAGGAACGAAAAAACTACGCCTTGTTTAAAACTCGCCTGCTCCAATTCGCCTAACATTTTTTGCGTGGCTCGTCAATAATTCCCGGAACCCGCCATAGGCGCGATATAATGAAGGAAAATAAACAAACTCCGAAATAATTAAAAGATAATCTCGTCCAGCGATTGATGCGCGAAAAACGAACCGATCGAGCCGGAACGTATTTTATAATTTCAGTTTTCAGTCCAAGGTTTAAAGGAGCCGGCGCACTGTAAATTTTTTATGCATACGTTTTTTTTGACAGAACATATTCAGAAATCTCACTTTTCATGAGCTCTTCAATATGACCTGCCGACGACTTTTTTTTCATTTTAATATCACTATAAAACAATAACATAAAGAAAGACACATATTTGCACTGTTAAAAACCACTGAGGTTTGCCTACAGTGCTTGAGTGAGACAGCCAGTTAAGAAGTTACATAAAATTATTATTACTATGAAGTCACAATTATTAACTTAATTAAGGTATTTTTCTTACAATATTACGTACGCATAAATAATAAATTAAACAGGAACCTAGAAGAAACACAGTATGCTAATTGATAGCAAGAAAGAGATTAAAGTACGTGTTTGACGTTTAGCTATTGCAAAAATAATTAATGAATCAGTGTCAAAAGAAGGATAACTATCCCCTCCGGTTGTAAAAGAAGGTTGCAGGCACACGAATAATGCCATACTGAAGAAAGTGTAACTAGGCTTTAAGTATATGAGCGTTAACCATTTTTCTTGAAAGTATTGCAGCAGACGATATGCTTGCTGTAATTAAGTGATAACATACACAAGCCTGTTTGTGTAAGATATGTATTCATTGGTACAGTGTGCACGGTCCGCAAACTCGCCCCGGGGCGCTCATTAAAATTTCAGCGTTTCCGTTTATGCCCGTTTGCGGCGCTAGTGGGCCGCCGGCGTAATGACACGCGTGATGATCTATGCAGTCTATGCTGTACACGTAGACAGTATTGATTGGACTAGAAACTTTTTGGTGCAATTGGTTTGTGAATTGATGCAGCTGTGGCTGTTATATGTAATTGTACGTTATGAGGATACTTAATAGATTTGGTAGTTTAGTGCTCTGTCTCCTGCCTGGCCTGTCTTATCTTACAATAAAGAAACTGGAAATTGCAGCCAATGACCATTCGAAAACGAGTGACGGTCATAATTTATTTATGAAGTTACTAAGGTAAAAGTACGATGGCGTAACCAAGCCTAATAGGTTTAGTGTAGCTGTTCAAATTAAGAGCTAACTTCTTATCGGAAGACTTTTTTCCAAAACTCCAAATAAGGGGAAGATGGTGTAGTGGTTTTCCTCTTGACTTCCTTAATGACCAGTCTATTAGTAGCCTTTCCTGATATATTATATCTTCAGCCTTCTGCCATTACTAATGTTGCTGCTACCAAACTCGCAGGGCAACGCTGATTTTATGGTGTCGTTTACTCGCCATGTCACAGGATCGTCAATAAATATTGTAACTTTTAATAGACACCTACGACATTCTGGTAATCCTGCCGCTGTTTGGTCGGAGGCTGCTCATTCAACATATTCAGAGCTAAAACCCTAAAGCTCAGCCCTGACATAGCCTAGCTAGCCTTAAGTAAATAAATATGCGCCAGACAACACACCAATTGTCTGTTTTCGTGATAAGGAATTATGTTTCTTGTGTTACGAAGTACCAGACAACGATTATGACGGGGGCGTCTCCCATAAATACTTAAATACATATAACATCCATGACTTTGGTACAAATGTTTGTGCTCACACACAAACATTTGCCCCTTGCGGGATTCGAACCCGTGCCGGCCGGCGTAATAGTCAGGAGCGCTAACCAAACGCGTCGTCAGAAGTCTTGATATTTGTTCAAGATAAAGAAAAATACAGATCGTTTTCTTTTATTAGAATAGCAAAATCTATTTATCTTATGCGAGTACCTTACCCATGATGTTGTGAACAAGTTGACAAAATAGTTTGTAGTATTTTTATTGTGTTACAAACTCATAGCATCTTTTCCGACGCCATCTTAGATTTCATTCTACGCAGTCTTACTGATCATTATCACCATCATCAATCCTGCAAACGAGTTATTCTTCGAGAGGTTGTAAATTCGCAACTACCCCCCATGAATGCAGACCAATCTTTACCCATCACATGCTTCCTGTCCTTCCATAGACAAGATTAATGTTGTTTTTGCTGTTTTTGCTCTGGATCTAACGAGCTATGCATGTAACGGTAATGCGTTTTCTGTGCAATGATACACTGAAAATGTTTTACCTGCATTTGGATGATGAGGGATGCAGTTTGGTAGAAGACAAATAGAAAATATGAACAAACCTCCGTCACAAGGCATGATTCTTGAATTGTTTTGCGATATGTCATATAAATGATTACACTTTGATTAGGTAATTCAGTACATTTGCGAGAGTATGTGACGGTGAAACCATGTCAGCAGACGCCACTTCTTATCACAAGATTACTCTATTTATTTGCTTTTTATGCCGATGAGACAAAGTAATAATAAGAAACAATAAAAGAAAGTATAGCAACATTAAGGCGCTGGTTTCTTCCTGAAAACACTAAAGCAGGCATTATTCAAAATCATGTGCAGTTTCTAGATTGTTTCATAATAGCAATATAGGCTTTGAACGATTTTTCATAACGGCAAAAGCCTGGTCCACTGAATTAATTAGAGGGAAACATCGTTAGCACAGGACAAAGAGAAAAAGCAGGCATGCCATTTAGATACATGTTTTTTTACCTTCAATTTGTCAAGCACCGAGATTCCCACACTCAATAGCCAATTTTATTGGTATCGCGTCTCATATGAGCCATTTGAAAAGGAAAACAAACGTTATCTACCCTAAATAACTGGAATGGAAACACAGTCGGAGTATTGCTAAAAATATATACCTGGGTTTTTCTGTTCAGAAAATTTCAGGGAAGCCCGGAGTTTGAAAGTTGGCGGTGTTTCACCCCCGTGCCTCGGAAAGCACGTTGCGCCGTTAGTCCTGCGCCTGATCTCTCTCCGGTCGTGTCAGATTGCTGTCCCATCGGGCTATGAGAGTAAAGGGAATAGAGAGTGCACCTGTGTTTGCGCACACACTTGTGCACTATAATATGTCCCGCGCAATCAGTTAATCGTTGTGACTGGCCACCGTCGTCAAAATCGGCTAGGGGGACAACTACTACTATGATCTACTACTGGTGCACTTGTGTTATGAAATTAAGAAACAACGGTGGTACCACAACACCCAGACCCGAGATAATATAAAAAACCATGAGCTCTACATTGACCCAACCAGAATTCGAACCCGGGACCTCGGAGCGCATTGAATGGAACCCAGCGTGCTTAACCACTACACCACAAAGGTCGTTAAGCTGTTCTATTTATGATGTGAGCTGTTCTGGCTGATCGTGGTCTCGCGTGCGCGGCCGATACTTCACGCCAGATAGTGTTTCCATTAATCGCCTCGTATCTGGGATGTCACTTGCTCGGTAACACAGAAACGAAGAATGGGGAACACTCTTTCAACAGCTTGGAGTCAGGAAGTTGGAGTGTAACATCCCCTTGTCTCGGAAAACCACGTAAAGCGGTTGCTGGTCCTCTCTCCAGTTATGTCAGGAGCTCTATTTTTTTATCACTCGCTCGGATATGGCGTGTGATTTTCGTTCGAAAACGAATAAAAAATCAACAAAAACCACGCGAAATATAGACGTGACTACTTAGAAAATAGTGCTTTATTTTTTCAAATCTCCTCTGTGTAGATTACAACTATCGCACGATATCTTGTCGCGAGTGGTTCCAAAATAGGGGCCAGGTTGCCGTCTCATGAGGAAGACTGAAGGAACAGGGATACGGCCAGGAAGACGTTTTTACAATACACACTGAATGTGATACAACATGGACACTTCGCACATAATTTTACAAATGCATTCATTTTCTTTTACTATACTTACTATATTTCTCTTGAAAAACATACGGTATCATCTTTGGCGCTAATTTTCAATCCCCACAATTGGTGATTCCTTTCGCGACAATAAGCGTTTACCCTTAGCTCTCCATCCCTCGCACCCTTGTGTCCAAACATTAACGAGTGTTAAACTAAAAAACGTTGATTAAAAATGCTAGGCAACCGGAATAGTGGGTACGGAACACGCGAACGGACCGGGAAATATTTTAATAAAGAAATTAACTGCCCTCGCAGGAAATAGAAGGGGAAACACGTTAATATGCCATTCGAGTTATTAGACATGATTAAAGAGACGAAACGTCCGTAAGGATTAAGGGATTGGTGGGGGGTTCTCTTTTCTTTTTTGTTTTTGTAAAAAGTAGGTATAAGGTCCACGGTTAGTAAAAAAAAAAGGTAAAGTTAGCCTGTAAGCATCCCACTGCTGGGCAAAGGCCATACCTCAAATGTGAGGTAGTATGAGCCATACTCCACCACGCGGGCTCAGTGCGGATTGGCGGAGGAGTGTTTGCAAGGCAAGCGACCAACCTTGATGTCAGATTTTTATCAAGCCTCCCATAGGGCCTCTGACTAGGCTTAACGACTAATACCAATCGATATTAGCCGGGACCAACGGCTTAACGTGCCTTCCGAAGCACGGAGATGCTCGTGATATACGTCACTTAAATGGTCGGAATGGTCACCCATCCAAACACCGACCGCGCCGAAAGTTGCTTAACTTCGGTATTACTACCAAAGCGCTGCCACCACTGCGCTACGAGCACCTCAGAGCACGGTTAGTATTTAAGCTAAATTCACACCAATAACGGTCTTATGTTGTAGTAAACGCGATCCGAGGCGAGAAGTTTGCTATCCGGTGCCGATTCCATGCCCAGGCGTTGCTCATCCCTTTACGTAACGTGCTTCCTTATGGTTGACGCCTGGTTGATGGCAACGCGGTGCTGTTCTCGTTTTAGGTGGATAGATATGCTTCAACCTTTAATAGATAACTCTATCTCCCGCCAACGTGCGTATAGCTCAAGTAGAACCAAGAGCATACCTTTTACCATATAAAAACAGCCTTCATAAAGGTCACCTGATCATAGCCTGGAATTGAGATTGATTGCGCCATTCCATTCACCAAATGGAAATAATGTCCTTGAATCATTTCAGTTTACCATTTTAAGACTATGAATGAATGGTAGTCCTGTCACGACACAGTTTTATCAATGGTTTTATCCAAAATTCGTGTTTTCGTGTATTGGTTGAGAAGACTTTTTTTATAAGCAATATTACAAATATGCACCTATTAAGATTTATTAAAGATGTAGATCTACATAAGTTAAAAGAAATTTAATGCAGCAGTAAATTTAACTTGTCTACGCGAAATGTCAAAATATTTACATTTCTTGTGCATAAGAATGTGGTGCGGCCACATTCTTGATGTTCTTGGTGTTTTTTTAAGTACGTATGAAATAGCTGTTCATTGAGAAGCATCAGATATCATTCCACCAATTTTCCCAAAGCAGTTCCGGGTAGCTTGCCTCTGGATTGAAACAAATACAAATAGTTGAATTTCATACGAAACGTACGGAAGGGCAAACAAGCAGTGGCCGGTGGAACACCCTCTTTACTACGAATTGGTATTTAAAAGAGAGGTGAGATCGAGATTGATTCGAGTAGCAACAGACATGTTCAGGATATCGACCGTAAGTCGAGAAATGAAAGGGGTATTATAACTATATTTTGCTGTATATGGTCGGACCAACTGAAGCAGACATACTTAGTATGAGTTCTTTCTCCTCACGTTCGATTTGCGAGCGCGTTAGAATTTTGTGTTATTTGTATGGGAAAGATATAGATAAACTAGGCAGTGCTTTAAAATATCACTCCCATATTAAATTCTATCGTGCTCGCATTGAAATATGAGTGAAAAATATCGTACCAAGCACTCTGAAGGTTTTAGGTTACCAAGCACTCTAAAGTTTTTAGGAAGTGGTCCGATTGTTGGTTGTTTGACCTATTTTGTACAATGTCCGTAATTTTTTGACCCTACGATAAGAATCGACTTCAGACATTAGGACCCATCTGTCTCTATCTCTCTCTCTCTCTCTCACACACTCTTTCTCGCTCTTTCACTCCAGTTTCTTCGTAAGATTTTGTTATCTTTGTTCACAATTATAACGTTGGAGGGTTCAAATCCAACATTTCGTCACTTTTAACACCAGTTTTAAAATGTTGGCAATTTAATATTGCCAACCTATGGTACTTCCATTGGCTTATCAAACAAGATATTTATGTATGCAAACATGTCGGCAGTGCAATTCTGTTGCCATACTCTGTTTGCATTTGATCCACCGTTATTAACGATTTCAGCTCGTGTCGGTTAAATTTTAAAATGCATGATATGCGTTCGTGATCGCACAAATAATTCGCGTAATTCGTTTTAATTGAAGAGAAGATGGTAATGTATGCTCTGATTTAATGGGTGCATATCAATGTGTTGTTTTTTCGTTGATGAATAAATACGGTTTTAAATTTTCGGTGTGGCCATCATGAAATAAAATATACTGTAATAAGAAACCTACCTAACTAATTAAGCGAACTTAACTGACCCGCTACCATAAGTCTAAAAGTAAAAAACCTAAAGTGCCACTGCCAAAAGGCTTCACCTCAAGTATGAGATGGTATGAGCCATACACTACCACGCGGGCTCAGTGCGGATTGGTGGAGGGATGTTGCAAGGCAAGCGATCTACCCAGCGTCAAATATTATCAAACTGCCCATAGGGCCGCTGACTAGGCTTCACGAATTATCATTTTCAACCGATTTTAGCCGGGACCATTAGTCTAAAATCTAGTTTTTTTTTTTACGTTAAACAATTGTATAACAGTTTTACTAATATGACCTGATTTTTTTTATTCAAAATATAAAATAAAGACACACAAACTTAAAAATTAGAAATTGCTGTCAAGAATCAGGCGTACTGTAAGTGCTACCCATAAGCACTAGTCGGTTATTATAAACTTAGTGTATGATTATTGAGCAGTAAATCTTCCTCAGGATCGTCACGCTCTACAGCCATTAGGATTGGCTTGTGAAATATTTAAAATACTATAGTGAGAACGTAGATCAATATAAGAACGTAAGCGAAGCGTGAGTTACAGTCGCGCAAGATCCTGCGCGCCCGCGGCGGTCATCAATAACTATGGCACAGCGCAGATGATGCAGTATCTTCATAGGCATACCGTTTAATTTTGAATAAAAAGGTGATATCTGCAACCAGCACTGAATGCTTCAATTCATAATGTAATTTAAGAACTGAGCTCTTGTCGGTGGAGTTTTTTTTTTCCATTCTTAACGCTCTTCCGCCATTGCCACTCTTGACCTCTTGATACGACGCAACATTCGACTTTTGCTTATTTGATGCATATATCTTATTCTTGGTCTTCCTCTCTTCTTTCTTCCTTCTATTCTTTTCTGTATTGTTTAAGTTTTTAAATAAAGATTTCTTAAACGAACATGTACGATGACACCACCGCCTTTAAAAAAAATATCTCTTGTACACAAGTTCCACATCGATCGTCGCTTTATACAAAAGATAACGTTAGGCGCATCAGGCTGCGATTTTGACCCTTAAACTGGTAAGGCAGTGATGACCTCGATAGAACGTTGTTGACAGCTATATAATAATTTTGTATTTGACATCATGTAATACCCATGTTTATGAATTAACTAGCTTTTGCCCGCGACTTCGTTCGCGTGGACTTCAGGTTCGTCCCGTCTAGTAGCGCAAAAAATGAGTTTTTTTACGACCTCACATTAGAAACCTCAAAAATTGTAGCCTATATGTTATTCTGATGTATAAGCTATATTGTGGTAAAGTTTCATTCAAATCCATTCAGTAGTTTTTACGTGAAAGAGTAACAAACATCCATACATCCATACATCCATACATCCATACATCCATACATCCATACATCCATACATCCATACATCCATACATCCATACATCCATACTTACAAACTTTCGCCTTTATAATAGTAGTAGGATAAATGATTGATGGATATATGTTGGTCTACTCCAGCTCATCATGGGGATTTCCGGTATGTTTACCCTTACTACTTTCTAAAGTAATCCTTTATTCAGACTTATTTTCCTTGGTTACTACACAATAGCTTGAGAGTCTATACTTTAACGATTTCATTACTTGTTAGTTTTTTTTTAACTTTGGAAAATTTTTATTTCGGTAATTAAAATGCACAGTAGTAATATTTTTTTAGAAATCGAAATAAATACGCCTTTATACTGCTCACTCGCAAATGCATTGACAAATTTTTGTTGAAGTTAGCTTACTGCTTTCACTGCTTTGTACTATATCTGAGGTCTAGCCCTAGATTTATCTGCCCGAGTCTACCGCTTCAGACATTTATGAGCTTGAAATGCAGCTCCGAATTTTATGGGCATTGTGCACATATTATGGCGAAACATGTGGATATCCTCAGCTATGTAGCCTTCATTCTAAGCAACATCATTCTCTCTTCTTCTTCTCTCATCATCTTTGTTCTATGACTACGAAAAACGAATCAGTATCTTTATTCGAATATAAGAGCGCAAAATTCGAAGGCATGGCAAAGTTTCATATAAACTCTATTTATGAAGAGGTACTTAAGGTCACTTATCTGAAACAAAGATTTGGAATTAGTCAAATAGGAGGAAGAAGGAAAAAAAATCAAACAAATAAATTAATTAATTTTCGTACTTATAGTTTACTTACTCCATTTTGATGATTATTTTACCTAATACTATAATCCTACTTTCTTCTTTTAAATACGGCCTACCTTTAGGTACGATCAGGATCTCTTGCGCCTAACCATAGATATAGTAGATCTTCCCCATATTTATCCATCTTCGTCTCTCCAGTGCAACTTTCATCCATTTTTGGGGCCCTATTTTTGAATCACTCGCGTCAATATTACGAGTGATTTTCGTTCGAGAACTAGTTATTTTCGTTGACTTTTAATTCTGACTTTTAAAATCACTCGCCATTTTGAAGCTAGTGTTTCAAAAATAGGGTTCATGCCCTGCGTGGCGCTGAATATCGTCCACCGAATGACGTCGTGGGCGGCCTCTACCGCGCGTGTTGGCGCATGGTCGCCACTCCATAACCCTTCTGGTTCACCGATCTTCGTCCATTCTGGCTATATGTCCTGCCCATTTCCATTTCTGTCTAGCTATAGTATGAACAACGTCCCTGACCATCGTTATTTGACGAATACGTTCGGTGCTTATCCGGTCGAGTATATCGAGGTCTTCTTTTCCTTTTCGTGTCGACTCTGGCGTTATATTTTTGAGGACCAGTACTTGGCGAGTGACAGAGCCGGGCTTAATTATCCGGGCTTGATTAGATGGAAGAAAAGAAGAGGTGTCCCCCTCTCTGTCGAAGCTATGCCGACTCTTTAGCCTCTGGACTACTGGCATGTATTGGTGCGAGGGGTGCCGAGCGTCCGTCTCCTTTTTAATGCGCTCCAAAGAACTGTGGACGGTGTGAACGGTGCAACACCAGCCAGCGGGTACAGCAAACCAACAGGAGTTGGTACATCAAGGTTGCATTACCCAACATTTGCCTTTTCTCAGCCTCCACTCCGTATTTCGTTGCTTGCATATAAAACTGTTAGTAAGCTCAGCTCCAATATTTATGGTCAGCGTAATTAAGGAGACGCGTCGGCCATATTGCCAAATAAATTGAAGCGAGCGTTTCGCTATCTCTACGATCTGCGCAAACTAACTTGCTTTAATTAACTATTTAGTTCTGCTTTTTAATGGCCACTGAGATTATTACGTGTGGAAAGCGGGATATGGGAATGTAGATTTCAGATTATCATCTAAATAGTGTAAGGAAGTAATCAAAAGTACGGTAGGGCCCCTGTATGTCAACAAACGTTAATTACATGTTTCATTGTGTATAAATATTGAAAGATTTTTGTAGTTTGCCATTAGTAAAGTATCTTTGTGTTAAAGAAACTAACGCTTGGTTGAACCATTGTACAATAACAAATGTTGTGTAAAGGTAGATTTGATGCTAAAAGCATCCTCTGCCAGCCAAACCTTCAAATCCTTTCCTCCACCCTGTCGTCGTGTCTGATCTTGTCTTATGCCAAGAAAGAACCTATTTTATGTAAAAAAGATCATTGATCAATTCATCTAAAATAGACATAAAAAATAAATTGAAATACAAAAAATACACTCATATTGTATTTTCTCTCAAGTGAAATCAAATCTCCAATAAAGCCACTCGGATCCACACGTCTAACCCAATATGTTTGAGACCCGCTATTATAAGAGAACCGCCAAAAATGAAAACACAACATAGAAAAAAAACATCAAACACAGAAGGCAAACTAAACACTTGAAACATCCCATCGGCACTCGGCATGAAATCTCTACGAGTTTACATTCATAGGCGAAAGCGGGCGCGGAAGCGGACTCGGTGGAACGGCATCCACAAAGAGGTAAAATTAGGGTTAAAGGATTTTTCCATTACTACAATTTCTTTTTAGCTGGATCTTGATGCTTGATGAAAATAAAAACTTCAGCTAGTCTAGTCTATGTGAAAGCCTAATTACGGTCTTGGGCTTGCAACTTATTAGAATGTAACTACATAGGTAATAAGACTTCAAGCGCTTAGAAATTTTCGCAGCCATAAAAACAATAGTTAGATAATACAAAAATAAAAACATTCTAAACCATAGTTAAGGTGAAGTTTGATTACATGGAAGAGAAAGGAATATAAAATCCCTGAAACCTACAAGGACATAGTAGCCAGCGCACGACTACATGCGTATTTCGATAGAATTGTTTAGTTAATAGTTAGTTAAACTACCTTGACGTCGTTACTAGCGCTTGCAATTTTGAAAGTTATTAAACTCTGTTTATAACGGTTGGTACACTTAGCTTAGGCTATAAGCCCCAGCCTTTAGGCTTTTAGGCTGTTAGTCATAGGTATTTTCTAACCGAAAGGATCTGTTCAGATCTGTTCTTAGCGCATCGCTCTCCGCCCGCTCATGGGCACACCCTATATTTACTCTGTCTGCTATGGGCGTCTGTTTGTGCACCCAGATTGGAAAGCTCTTTGATACGTAGCACAAATGTTTGAATGTTTGTTTGCGTGTGTGACAAATTCTTATTTCGGTCGGATTCGCCTGTGCAAATGTTGGCGAGTCGATTTCAGGCTCTCCTTGGCAGGGGTCGGTGCGATACTGGGTGAAAATGTATTAGTTATTTTGTTTTTATTTTTATAGTGTTTTGGACAAAATTAATATTATAAATTGCACTTGTAAAAAGCTTCTGTGTCGAACAAGGACAAAAAACATTATCTTTCGCTATCTGGACGCATGTCTATCAGTATACAGCAGCGTTTACAAGAACAATTTATAATAGCCTAAACATCTCTACTACCTAGATAGAGTAGTATTTGATGTATCAAAATATAAGTTTACTAGACATACTACAATAAGCATTTCTAAGAAAATATATTATAATTGCCAATTAAGTATAACAAAGTAACCATTATTGGTACAAATAAGCTAACGACATTGTTTGGTTTCATATCTCCAGCGTTTTCTAGTAATCCTATCTGAGATGGCGTTCATACACGGATTAGATGTATCATGTTCATTATTTTGAAGCACATTGTTATGAGTAAGTGGGTTTGACTTTTTAAGAATCGATACGATAAATCATTATGTCTACTTACTTAAAAAGAGACAATACAATAAATTAGGTACACTAAAATAATAATAAATAAAATAAACGACAATAAAATAAATTTGTAATAAATTGTAACAAACAACAAGAGTTTGCGAATAAAACTAACGACACCGATTTCTTCTACTCGTATTATACGAGTATTACCTGTCAAAGTATCAAAAAAGTATGTATCTAGTTACATAGTTATATTAAGCATCCGAGGTGTGTGTGCGTAATGTGCGTATAATTTCACGAATAACGAGGTACAAATTAAGTTTTTAAAGTAAAGCAAGTGTAAGTGAATACAAAGTTTTTATGCCACGACACGACGAAAAAAAATACACGTCATAATAAAAAAAAAACTAAATCTTTATTTTATTTTAGGTAATGAAATGACACTTAATAACATTGAAACCCCTTACACATTGCGAGTTTTAGCAATCGCTGCTACGCGATGCAGTCGCAAAATGTCAACTTTTACACACTGCGCAACTTTTGACATCGATGCAGTCGCGATGCTAACGCGCGTTAGTATAGATGCAGATGCCGGAAATTGACAAATTATGAACTGAATATTGGCGACTGCATCGAATAACGCGCCTCTGTATCGATGCCAAATTAAATCTGTTCATTGCGTGAGTCGCGATGCTGTCGCAAGTTTTCAAATCGCGCGTTATAATATCGATGCTAAAAGTCGCAGTGTGAAAGGGGTCGCCGCGCCACCCCACTCGGATCCGAGTGAGCGAGAACCATTGCAGCGGTGCCACTCACTCGGGCCCGAACAAATTGGTCGCTTCATTTTGTTCTCGTCAAGTCAGTTCGGTTGCGGCACTCGTTCCGTTTATCTGTAGGCGCGGTCACGGTGTCAATATCGTCAACTTACAACACCTGTTTTCACTTTGATTAGTGAGTGCAGGTGCTTAGTGATTAGGAGTAAACACGTGTGGACTCCGATTGATTAGTAACCTGATTAGACGCGGTAATATTATTTTGCAAGTGGACAGCGAGTAGTTACGTCCCGCGCGCCCTCTCTTTCCCCTCACTCGCACCGTGCCTGCACTAGGTTTATAATTTCCGTGGTTTTGGAAGAACCTATGCTTGCAATTGCGAGCACGCCTCTTGACGTGTGACTAAACTTACAGGTCGACGGCTACAACTGAATTTAGTCAACACAGCCACTTGACAAAATTTGACACTTCTTTCACTACACACCTGCACTAATCACTCGCAATCACTAACCACCTGCACTCGCCCTTATCAAGGTAGAAACAGGCCTTACCGCGTATTGGACTTACAATAGTGTGTGATACTTGCATACGATAGTACGAAAGGTGTTTTCGTAACAAAATGGACGCCGAAGCAGGGTCATCCAAAAGCAGTAAAAAAGCGGTATTTTCAACCCATCTTTCTAGAAAAAGACGCCGGGATAGTTTTGAGAGTGATTTGGAGTCGGATCATAGTGATGAAGATGTGTATTCCTCGTGCCACAAAGAAGATGGGTCTTCAAGTATGGATGATTCTGATGACAGTGATTTTCGGAAAGAAGATTTCGATGATAGAATTGTAATAAATCGTAAGCGGTCTAAGGTCATGCCCACGAGGGACGTGCATAAGGCAGTATCGTTGAAAGGTGAGAATGTCAGTCCTGAGGCATCAAATAGCACTGTTCCAAAATATGAGGTATTTACATCGGCTTGTCATAAGGATACGGATCGTGAATTCAAGTTTACCGCTGAGATGCGTGCATCATCGCCACATTTATTGGATTCCTATGGTTTCCCCTCTGATATACCGCAAAGTTTGGATACTAAAACTTCTATACATACCATACCCCTTTTAAAATCCGAAGCCTCAGATGTATCACCGGAGATTATTCGTGCATCTTCCTCTGATTTCTTAACATTAAAACAAGAACCTAGCTCTCCCGACTTGTCGTGTGATAACAATGATGACCCATTACGGGACCATTCCAACAGGTCTCCACCTTCTCGTCTAGGAGCCACTACCGCCTGGAGCAGCACCCCACAACCAATGAAAACATTTGATTTTACCAAAGAACAGAAACTTCTGGTACCACCACCATCAGATCCTTACGAAGCATTTCGGTTAATTATTGACGATGATCTGTTAGATCTGATTGTTCGGGAAACGAATGCCAACGCAAGTAGGGTGCTTTCTGGCAGTAATGATACCAGACAGTCAAAAATAAATCAATGGAAAGAATTGACCCGTGATGAACTGCTGACGTTTCTTGGACTTTTACTTCACACTGGAACTATCCGACTGAACCGTATCAGTGATTATTGGAAAAGACATTATTTATTCAATATCCAGTGCTTCAGACAGTTCATGTCTAGAAATCGCTTTTTATCAATATTACGATGTCTTAACTTCACGTCTAAAACTAGTGATGATCGCCTAATAAAAATTCGGCCTTTAATGGATCATTTTAATAAAAAAATGGAAGCTATTTACTACCCTGGGAAACAGCTGCTATTAGATGAATCAATGGTATTGTGGCGTGGTCGGTTGCTGTTTAGGCAGTCCATTAAAAATAAATGTCATAAGTATGGCATTAAATTGTATGTCCTTACTGAGCCTGATGGTACCGTATTAAAGTACCAAATATATAATGTAAATGAGGAGACATCAGATCCAAATCATGCCAGTGAAATTGTCTTAAAACTGCTTGAAGAGAAACTAAATCATGGCCACCATGTCTATATGAACGATCATTATAACTCATATGGTTTGGCTGTCAAATTATTAGACAAGCAGACATACTGCACGGGAACATTGAGAAAAAACTGTAAAGACATTCCCGTCGAGATAGGAACTATTCCATTGAGAAAAGGACATAACAAATCCTTTTTTTTAAATGGTGTGCACATTGGAAAATGGAGGGACAAGCGTTATGTGCTATATATATCAACTGAACACGACCATGAAATGATTGAAACTATATCAAGGCGAGGTAGAATAGTATTGAAACCGTCAGCAATTGTACATTACAATAATTGTATGTCTGGAGCAGATCTTCAGGATGAAATGCTGGCATACTATCCGATCCAACGAAAAACATTGCGTTGGTATAAAAAGTTATTTGTGCACATGGTGCAAATGAGTCTTAGTAACGCAATGTATCTGTACAATAAATACAGTGAATCACGCGAGGTTAATTCTTATGATTTTCGTTTAAAAGTTATAGAAAGTCTTTTGGTTGATCCGAAAGAGACCAGTCGACGAAAAGTTTTAGCAGTAAAGCATGAGCTCACGAAGATTGAAAAGACTCGAGTTAGGCAGAAGAAAAAGGGTAATGTTATTAAGGACATCGTCGAAGTGGTCAGAAAAGAATGCAAAGGATGCAGGGCAGAGAAAAAGCGTTTGCAAACGATATATCAATGCAAGCAGTGTGATGGTGAACCGGGTTACTGTACGAAGTGTTTTTGTGAGGCTCACTCAAGTGCTTAGATATCTATTTACTTTTTTATCATCTACATCTCTTTTAAGTTTGTTCATACATTCCAGATTTTTAGTATGGGTTTCATCAAAGAACAGGTATTTTTTTTTAGTTTTGTGTGTAATAATTTGTTACTGTAAAATAAATAATATTAAATACACAGTCTACAATTGTATTTAAACGACCCTGAGCCCTGCATATGACCAACAGTGAACATACTAAAGTTAAGGACAATATTATTTTCAACGACTAAAAACAATCAAAATATTACATTAGGTACAGAAAAAAAGACAACTAAATCACATTTACATACAGGTCGAATTGATAACCTTTTTTTGAAGTCGGTTTAGATCCTTGTTTTCACAGTCTGTCGTTCGCCCCCCTAAAGAACGTAGCAACAATAAAATTTAAAGAACGCGAAAAGGATCAGAGGCGTCTTTCGCACGGAAAATTATGTCAATTCCGTAACAGCCTCTTTGAGGATCCGTAACGAGGGGGCCTCTTCCAAATTTGACTCTCGGCCTATGCGAGGAATGCGACACTTTGTTCCCATTACGATTGTTATGTCAACTGGATTGATTCGACTCCTCTTTTACCTTTTACGGCATATTTGTCGAGTGATGTTGCTTATTGTCTTGAAAAGAGTTGTCAATTGATATGGGAGCAATGAACTTCATTCGTTTTCACTTTCATCTAAGACAGTACAACGGAATCAAAGTAATATCCGGTAGCTCATAGATTATAATTTTGTCAGGTCCGTAATAGTTATAAAGATATTCTTCTAAGAAACCTGAAATAAACAAGCTTAGTACAAATTTATTAGAGATATGAGATCTAATACACTTACGAAAATACACAAAACAATTGGGGCACTTAAACACGCATTTCATAATTAAAAACAATACACGAGTAACTCATGTGTTTTACGTTTTGACGAATACCTATCGTCCTGTTTCTTGATAATCACCATGTATGTTTAACACTGAGTGTCTGTCAGATACACATTAAATGAACCTAATGGCGAATCACGTGAAGGTGGTTGTGTGTCTTTCACAAACCTTCAGCCCCATCTCACTGATATTGTTTTGTCAAGGGACCGACCCTTCGACAAACGCTAATGGCATTGCAAAATCATTTGATGTGTTGCTTTTAAAAGATTGTTGTAAATGTTGTAATATACTCGTACTTTTAGCTGTTTTTCCTATCTTTCACTCGAGTAAAAAAGACTTGTTATTTTAGTATGTTATATGTATATCAGAAAACCCCCGGTTCTTAAACTGCGATGTGAAAGGCAAGAGGGAAACCACTACACTATCTCTCTCTCTTCCTAATTTGGAGTTTTGGAAAAAACTCCACCGAAAAGAGCCTATCTCTTAAATTTGATTTAAGATTTTATAGTGATACTTAAATGCATTCATTGTCCGAGCACAGGCTGACACGCCCGCAACCTTTGCTACCACGAAAAAAAGACACCAATGGCTATACGCTGGCTAGTTGTTATGGCCTGTGCTTTCGCCAATAACGCCGCATCCTTTACAACCTAGCAAATGAGGTAGTCGGCAGCTGCTTCCTGCGTTGATAATTATACAATACTTGATAATTATATTAGGTTTCCGCTACGCAAACAATTCGCGCGACTAAGAATAATCTAAGCACATATCAGAGGCACTTCGTGAGTTTTCCTAAAATCAAGGCTCCAAATGTTTCGGACACAATCCTCGCATCAGTCCCATTAGGGACCCAAAGGGCGGATTCAGTTAATAAAATATTTTACGACGGCCATAAACTGTTCGACAGAGGGCGCTGTTAGAGTAATGACCGAAAAATTGCGTCGGCTGGTGACTTCCTTGTTACACTAAGCACTACAGCTCGTATTAACAGTGCAATCCTGGTGGATGATGTACTAAAACCTTTTATGACTGTCTCGGCCTATATGTGAGAGCCTTTAATTTTAGGGTTCTTTACATTAAACAGGAAAGAATTCCGTCTCTCTACAAAACCTTTTTTCTTAGGAGCACGTTGCTCAAGTCCAGCTTTCTTCTTATAGAATAAAAATCCAAGCACATTTCCCTAAAACTGTAATATGTCAGGCTGAAATACACATGCCTGTAGCTTGCACATTTGCATGCCAGGTTCTGGCACGTGTCATCTTCTTGTATGTCTGAAAAGACGCTTACTGGTATGCAATGTGAGGGAGTGGACGCGGGGGGCTCCAAAACTGGCGCGTGCGAATATCAAATGAATAAAGGCATGCAAGGCTGCAAATTGCTAAACTTGTGCATGCTCGTATCTAGCATGCAAGCTACTGCCCCGTTTTATACCGAGTTTTATGCCGAGTAGGCAGGCCTATTCGAAGCTCTGGGATATCAATTGTATGTTACATTCGTAAATAAGTAAGTTTTTTTGACAGACACCAGGGAGACAAAAAATGTAGATCTTTTCGGAAAGTACGTGTGTGTGACTTACAGCCTGTTTCCCTTTAGGGCTATCTGTCCACTACTTCAAACGAAATAACGTTCCATATTTGAATTACTCGTTGGTAAATGCTTCTTTGTCAACGGTAAAACAGGGCCTAAACATTTTTAGCCCTATGTCCCCGAAATGGCAGAAAATAACTTATGCATTTAATTGAAATCATGCCGATGGCGATACAAAACTCGGAGCTCGGTCTTATTGTTTAATTAATTTAATTTATTCAGGACAACCAACATAGCATACACGACACATTTATATTCTTAAGATTAAAACGTATTTTAACAATGTTGCTTTACTTATAGGCATATACGGCATTTACAAAAATACAGCTAAAAACAGATATACTTTAGCTTCGTTAATTTGAAGACGGTAGTTTATTTTATTTTAATATCTTACTTTAATATTCTCCGCTGGTCCGTTCTACTGTTTATTCGTTCGGCTTTGCCCGGAACGTGTGTATGCAGTTTGTAATCGTGACCAGTCGCTAGCATTTTCGTTTTAGAGTTTGGACGGTAAAGATGTGGCTTACTTGACAGCGTAAAGTAAATAAGTTATACAGTCACCTAAGACAAATTCTACTATCATTGACACTGAACTCCTAAAATGATCAAAAATAAAAAAAAACGAAAAATAAATCACTATTTCGTCGGCGTAGTGTTGCACAACTTGGTGTCAGGTAGCCGTCCACGAAACCGACGATACACAACACCCTTCGGCCAAAATTCTTCTTTAGTGAAGGTCGACAGCTGTTCGGTCGGAACCCACGAATTATTGAAATTCGTATTATGAAGAGATTCTAACCGCTCGACCCTCAGTGAGAACATGGTCTTTATGCGGATATACTCTACAATCTCCTCGACCTTCGTAGAGTAATGCAGCCGGGACACGTACAGCAGCGTCACTGCTATATTATTAGAACAAGGCATCCTCGCGCGTTTCTCATACAATCGCATTTGTTATAAAAACGCCATGAAATCGCCTAAAAATTGTTACCATGATGACTCTCACAGTAAGGCCTTTGCCGTACGCCCGGCTTCGACCGACCACGTGACATCTCCCGGCCATAACTGATTTATGGCCACTTCCGGTTTGCTTTACGCCGAGACACGCTAAATTGCTGCGGGAATTTGTGGAACTGCCCCTCGCAAAATATTTTTCGGGGTGTGAAAGAGTTTGTGCCAGTATTTTTTGTGAAAGTTATTATTATGACAGCTTTAACCTCTTTGACACAGATATTTTTTTTTTTACTTTTTGACGACCTCGGTGGTGTAGCGGCTAAGCACGCTGGAATTCAAGGCGTCGCCACTCAGAGATCCTGAGTTCGATTCCCGGTCGGCTCAATGTAGAAATTAAAATTTTCTATATTGTCCTGGGTCTGGGTGTTGTGGTACGGACAACAGCACGTCAAGGTAAACACTGCGGTATCTTATGCGGTTGTAATAAGGGCTATTTTGCAATAAAAGTGGTTAACCTGATGTGCTGTCGACTGTACCACCGTTGTGTCTGATTTCCATAATACAATTGTATTAGCTACTTACTTTGGGATCAGAGCAATGTATGTGATTGGTGTCCAATATTTATTTATATATTTTTATTAAATCAGACTATATGTATAACAAGTAAGTAGGTACTACAAGTACGACTTTTACACAAATTCTATTTATAATGTATTTCCTATGTTATGTTGTGATAGAGATGCTCGTAGTGCAGTGGTGACTACGGCGCGGTCGTGTTTGGATGGGTGACCATTCCGACCGTATAAGTGACGTGTATCACGAGCATCTCCGTACTTCGGAAGGCACGTTAAGCCGTTGGTAATATCGTTCGTTCGTATCGTTGCCCGGCTAATATCGGTTGATATAAGCCTTTTCAGAGGCCCTATGGGCGGCTCGATAACAACTGACAGCAATGTTGGTCGCTTGCCTTGCAAAACCGCTCCACTAATCCGCACTGAGCTCGTGTGGTGGAGTATAGGTCATACCACCTACCTCATATTTGAGGTTGAGGCCTTTTTATTAAAACACACTTTACGGATTGATTTCGCGAATATTTATTTTTATGTAATGCCTGACGTTTCTAATGCTTTACAGCATCCGTGGTCGCAGGCAGACTAAGGCCTTGAGGCCTTTGCCCAGTAGTGGGATGTTTACAGGTTAACTTTTCATTTTTTTATGTTTTGATATGATGAAAGTTCTAAAATAATTAAAAAACATAGACTTAACAAACACAGAACAGGAAATAGTAGTTCAGATAACATAAAAAGTTAAATAAAACCAACGACACACTAAAAGGTTTTTTTTTTCATTCCATTTAGGCTCCGTTACACCACTTTGTTATTTTATTACCCTATCACAAATCAAAAATAGAATGTAAGACATATAGTACAACTGGCCTATATTTACCAAGAAAGTAATAATTGAATATACGACTTTTACGATTAATTTAGCGTTTACATCTCTTCGTAAACTCGGGACATTCATGCCAGGAACTTTCGCCATACAGCCTATATTGTTCGTCGTAAAAATTCTGATTACACCAAAACGGCCGCCATAGTTTTGGTATAATATTTTAGTATGTAATAACAGGTATTTTCCCTTTCGGCACGTTGGTCAACTTTGTGGCTTGTGACAGTGTATAAACCAGAACTTTTGGTTAAGCAATCAACGGGAATATGAAAATCAATTGGTCATAAGAACCACAAATAAACTAGTTTTGGACAGTTGCTCGCAAAAGTGGTAAAAAGGTACGAAGATTTTATGTTTATTCATTTTGTTTATTGTGCAGCTACACTCTTAAATTAATTTCGTACATACTATAATGTTAATGTTACTGCAATAGTAGGTACTTAGTCTTATCTTTCAAGATTAGTTTTCCTTTTTTTAGGGAAAGAATTGATGAAATTGTTTCAGTAGTTCAATAGTTTCAGACAATGCTATCCCTTAAGGCCCATTTACATCAGACTAGCGAATGCTCATTCTATCCCTACTTCATTAAATCTTCTATTCAGAGCATTCGTTTGTTGTTCTATTGGGTTCTGTAGAATATTCTAAGTACGCTCTCTCGATATTTTGGTGTAAAAGGCTGAAATCGACCTTCCGTTTAGAACAAAAGAACAAGAAAGAATGTTCTTGTTCTAGCACTAGTTCTTTGTTCGTTTGGTCTAAGCCCATCTTTACATGAATTTAATTTAATCCAGAGTAAGTTATGTTATCTATTTATAACTTTTGTCATCGACTGCACCTAATTTTCCGCTCTGCAAAATATCAATCGTACAGTAAACGTTTAATTTCCTACCGAACTTTGGGCATGATGACTGAGGAAATAAAAAATAAGTTCAGAGACAAAAAATACACACAATCATAAACGGATGGTATTTTAATCAAGGTACAATCTGTTTGAGTTCTTGTAATAAATAAATAAATAAATCAGCTACATACTAAGATTTATAGTTTCACGTAGAAATCCAGTTTAACCTTTTCAGCAAACTAATTCTGAACGTGGCTGTCAGAGCCTTAGTTGCTAGATTACAAAGCTTAGTTATTTTCATCTTAGCCTATCGGGTCGGGCCCTAGTATGGGATGCAACTTTGGCCCTCTCCCATCTCAGAGAATCATCCCTTAAAGCTGGAACAGCAGCGGAGTTGGCTGAAAACGCTAAGCGTCGCAAGTACGGCTCACTTGCAAGTGATTATGTGTTTGCGCCGTTTGGCGTTGAAACCGTTGTTTGGGCTAAATTGCTGTTTAGAAAAATTTCGCCAAAACTACCTCAATTCTGTTTCGGCCAATAATAAAGCTGGCTGCTTCCTAGCTCAAAGGATTAGCTTGCTATCTAACGCGTTAACGCAGCCAGCATTATAGCCTCCTTGCCACAAGGACATGGTTTCGTTTTTGAATAGGGTAGTCTTATTTTTTTATGCTGCATGTCTTAGTTTTATTTTTTCTTGATTGTTATTAATAAATTACGATAATATACTTACTTGAAGATATCATCTCGTATTGTAAATAAAAACCTAATTAGATTCTAGATTTTCTTTAATTAAAGATCTCCATCCTTACTTTTAAAATAATTTCATATTGATCGTTTGTGACAGATCACAGCTTTCTCGAGACACTACATTAGCGACATTATAGACTTTTAGTAAATATGTGTGTATACTCTGATTTTTAATTAGATAGACCAAAATGACATTTGGTGGGTGGCCACTTTTTCGTAATTAAAAAATAGTGTTGGTCCTTAATAATCGAAAGTTTCAAATTCATTCAATTGTTGTTTAAAATCGATTTAAAAATATTCAAATAAAATATGTTTATAAAAACCAGGAATCCTACAAAAATCATAATTATTTCAATGAATTAATCTATAGAAAGTATTAAAAAGTCAAATAAGGTAAGACCATACAAAAACATTTCTATTGCAAGAGAAACCTAGATTTTTCTACTCCTTACAAAAACTGTTTTATGGATTACGTTTATTTGTAGCTTTATCTAACGTTTAACATGTATAATTTATCCTTATAAGTAAAATCACATTAATGAAAATTCATATCACAAGTTCAATTAATCGCGTACAATTGAATTGTTACAACACTATGGGTACTACGCTAGCAACATTAAAAAATAAAAAGTTCGATTAAAGCTGTCATTCTGGTCTATCTTATTAAAAATCAGAGTATAAATGGCCTTCTTTGTATTTATAATTTTAGCAATGAAGTCTTAGCTGTATGTATCCCAAGATTGTAAAAAAAAATCGCTCGTCGAATATAAGCACATGACATTACTGAATATGTCTCGCTTACAAACTATGCCCCAAGTTATGGCTGTAGTAATAAGTTTTCGCCAATTATTAGTTTTGTTGAGTGATTTCACGTGTTTTTAGGGTGAGCTCGTAAAGTTTTTGTACGTGATGGCACATAAAGTTGTTTTGGAACGTGCAGCGAATGTTGGGATTAATTTGCGTACGTAAAAAATCGTATTACTCTCTCCTTCGTTTGTTTGTTATTATCCATCGCAGCATGACCTTTTTGGTTTTTTTTAAAATAAATATAGTAAACATCCTTCTAGGAAAACCTATAACTTAGGTTGTTGTATAAACAACAATAACATAATAAAATAGTTAAAATATCGTACAGTTAATAAGCTAGAGTCTGTCCAACTTATTAAATTTATTTTTATATTTTTTTATACTAAAGCGTGACCTGTTTTTTTTAAGTTTGATCATGGCAACGTTTCTAAGATGTCAAATGCACAGTCAGTTATTGCAGGACAAAATAATCTTGATCCTTTTTGGCTGATTAATTAATCAGTCAGGTATCAAACGACTGCCGGGAGTCGCATAATAATGGAATTTCTATTGTGTCTCGTTCACACATACTTGACGAGTTAATATATTAACGTACGATATAATATGATATATTATCTGTTGATTATAGATAAGATGATTATAACAATCCCGATTTTACGTTTTAGTCTGCCTTCTTAAAAAGCGTTATTAAAAATACTAAATATGGATGAATTTATATATGTTTGAACATTAGACGCATATAAATAGTAGATAAAAAATAAAAATTATAACGTTAACCAATTCAAAAAATCTTACATTCTTCAACACAAAGGCACTCTTACCGACTATGTTTTCATTTAAAATTTCATCGTTACAGTCTGTATAATTACACATTTAGCCCGACCTCAATGCGGGAGGCGGCAACTACCAATTTAAATCTTCCCGTTCACAATGCAAAACCGTACTTTCTTGACAATATGGCTCGCACATTTACAATGACAAATAGCTATTGGGGGCATCCCTTGTGCCTCACAGCGGCCTATTACACCCCTGATTAAAGGACGAAAAATTCAATAAATTGACGTAAACTTTCTACGCCTCGTTGTGGCATCACCGGCGCTGGTTCGGCTGGTGCTGCACTGACAAAGCGAAGCTTTAGTGATGAATAGGTGGACTAACTATGCAATCGTTGGACTTCATATAGTTATATGACTACTTAGAGGGTCTAAACGCGAATAAAAACTTATGAGTAACGCTATTACTCACTGCTCGACGTTTCGGCTGTGTTGCAGCTGCCGTGATCACGTGTCCATATAAATCGGTATCAAAGTGAAAATCTATTACAATGTAAATGTATACTAGTTATATTGTACAAAAATATAGTTCTCCGTTAAATAGTAAGTTTAGCCGCTCTGAGAAAGCTTTTTTAACGTTTACAATTCTAATAGAAAATGTATAGGAAAATTTATAAAGTCTGCGAGCTTGACATGCTTTCCGTACGTTTTGTGTCTAAATTGAAAACGTTGAAAAAGCATTATCTGAGCGGCTGTATCATAGTAGCAAAAAAATGAAATATTTTTAGTGGATTTGCAGATATTATTCACAAATATATAAATAAATGCGATATAGAATAGATAAAAAAATCCAAATCAGTCCACAAATTACTGAGATATGAGGTAACATAGCCACAAAAAAAACATACATCCGAATTGACAACCTCCTCCTTTTTAAAGTCGGTTAAAAATAGAGATAAACGAGAAGTAAAGCTAAATCAGTGCCAAATTAAGACCGTTTTCATTGGTGGACATACCTTAAATTCTTCAGGAATTGAGCAATCTAAGGGCCGGCAGTAAATTGCACGTCGAATGGAGAGAGAGACTTTTTACGTCAGCCCCTACCGGAAATAGCCTAGACTGATACTTAGGATCGGGCTTAAGCCGGTGACATACAGGGTTATTTGAATTCATTGGATTCCTTCAGAAAATTTGCTGAGCCTTAGACTCAAAATTGATACATGCTATTCATCAAGTGACATACAATGTGATGCGTTGGTACTATTTTTAACCCTAGACGCAAAAAGAGATGTTGTGAGTTTTACGTGTCTGTCCGTGTATCTATCTGTCTCTGGTATCGTAGCTCCCAAACGAATGAACCGATTTTCGTTAAGTTTTTATTGTGTCATAGAAAATTTCGTTAAGTTTTTATTATGTCATAGAGAATCAGTAAGCTCAAGTGGCAGTGGGCAGGGCACATAGCGCGTAGAACTGATGGCCGTTGGGGCAGAAAAGTCTTAGATTGGAGACCCTTCGACCAAAGGCGCAGCGTAGGACGTCCACCGACAAGATGGAAAGACGACCTTGTAAAGATCGCAGGATCACACTGGATGCAGACCGCTCACAACCGGTCGCTGTGGAAATCCATGGGGGAGGCCTATGTTCAGCAGTGGACGTCCTTTGGCTGATGATGATGATGATGATAAGACAATTTCAGCCCGAGTTTTTTTAGCTATGTTACATGAAAATCGGTTTAGCCGTTTAGAAAAGGTCATCAGCTCTTTAAAAGTTGATTAGGCGATTTGATGGGGAATCGGAGAGTTTCATATATTTTTTTCTTTAAAAGCCATTGATGTCATGGATATGAGAAAATAATACATGTGTGTAGATGTAAATAATTATTAGAATGCACAATTGCACATTATATTATTTCATACTTTTTACATTCAAATAATTGTGTTTTTTTAATATCTAGTTTCTTGGAATAATATGCTCTTCTTACTGTATACATAAATTCACACAATTATTAAAAAGTATCAAAATATTTTCGCTGCTGACATGTCTACCAGGACTTTTGGCGGGAAGTTGAAAAGGGCGGTCAAGTTATTTTTCTCTTAAATTTATTTTATTGTAAATTACTATTTAAACTGTATTTTTTTGTAATTTAATAGTATATTTAGTGCTAAATATTGTATATACATATAATTTGGTAAGTTTTTGCACATATTGTATATAGCAGACAGCAGCACTATGGAGACGGAGCCCGGCCCGGATCCCGACCCTCCTCCAGCCACGACGAATTCTTTATTTGCGTTATTAGAGGCAGATAGCTACATTTCAAATCAACAAGCTGAATATGAGAGTTTTAAGCTCGTAACTGACAGGAGAAATAAATTAAAAAAGAAACAGCACATTGCTACTAATAGACTCAAAAATAAAACAACTCCTCCTAAAATACACATTCCTGACGATTTATTAAAACAAATTTCTAATAAGGCCTCCACAACAACACAATCTACAACTGATTCCACACCCATCCCATCGGTATTTCGCAGCAAATATGCAGAGTCTGATGTTGGTCCCTTCGTTGTGCATGTTAGCTTGAAAGAAAATACTGCTGTTGGTTATAATAATGCTGGTTCCACTCTTCATCCTATTAAGTTTGGCGATTTCTTGTTCAAGAACAATCTGAAAAATATTATTGATGATGGCATTAAGCGTATTGGTCGAAATAGACTTTCAGTTACATTCAAAACTCCAAGTGCAGCCAACTTGTTTTTGACAAATGAAACAATCCTACAAGAGTATAATATGTTAATACTAACTTTCAACATTTCCAAAATGGGTATTGTTAAGGGGATACCTACAGAGTGGTCTCATGAGGAGATAGTAGAAAATCTAAGAGTGCCTGATGGCTTTGGGCCCATAATCCGTACTAGACGTTTGAGCAGGAAAATATCCACTTTTGAGGGAGTATCATGGCAACCTACACAAACTGTTGTTCTCACATTTGATGGCCAAGCCTTACCAAGTAGAGTGTACTCTTTTTTCTCATCTTTACCAGTGGAGCAATACATTTTTCCCACTATTCAGTGTTTCAATTGCTGCCGCTTTGGACACACTCGAGTGCAATGCAGAAGTATGCCCAGATGTTTTAAGTGTGCAGACAATCATGTAGGATCTAACTGTCAAGAATCAGAATTTAGGTGCATCAATTGTAACAGTAATCACCAAGCAACCGACCAAAACTGTTCTGAATTTATAAGGCAGAAAAATATTAAGCACTTTATGTCTCATCACTCTGTTTCATATCAAGAGGCAGCAAAAAATTTTCCAATACAAAAAAAACCCTATTCAGTAATTGCGCCAACTCCCACAAAATCTGCTTCTGTTCCTGCTCCTGTACAGGAACAAAAATCATACAAAAAAACTATCACCATTCATAAAAAAAACAATCACAATACTATTGCTCCCGGGTATGATAAGAATGCACACAATGCTTTGATTGATCAAATCCCACAACCTCAAAATGGATGTGGGTTTTCTACTGAATCTTCACATAATGATTCAATATCTCCGAATGATTTAAACAACTTATTGTCTTCCCTTATTAACATAATAGTAAACTCAGCTCTACCGTACACCGTTGCCATATCACTAATTAACAACTTATCAGTCTCAATTTACAATTATTATTAAACATGGATCGAGTCCTTCAGTGGAATTGTAAAAGTGTATCCTCCAAAAAATCAGAACTAATATCTCTAGTTAACACACATCAACCTTTTGCACTTGCTCTTTCAGAAACCTGGTTAAAGCCAGGTTACCAGTTTAGGTTCCGTGGCTATTCAGTTTTAAGAAATGATAGAGATGACGGGTATTGTGGAGCTGGCCTCCTCATTAAAAAGAACTATAAATTTACTTCTGTTACACTTCCAGCCTTCAGCCATAAGCACTTCAATGCTGTTGCAGCCAAAATTGGGGAAATATCAATTTTATCAGTTTATATTTCCTGTAAGGACACATCTGTTATCCCATTATTAAGAAACTGTTTATCATGTCTTAGTCCTCCTTTATTGATATTAGGCGACTTGAACGCCCATCATTCGCTTTGGGGTGCCCCTAACAACGACCAGTTAGGAAATGCAATAGCTGACATCATTGATGACTTCAATTTATGTGTTCTCAACGATGGGTCCCCTACTAGGAGGGCTTGCCCTGGACAAAATCTTAGTTATGTAGATGTCTCTCTTTGCACCCCTTCTCTCGTAGCTTGCTTAACATGGTCTTGTTTGTCATACACACACGGCAGTGACCATTACCCCATTGTCGTCACGCTGCCAGATAACCACCGCTCAGTTGCTTCTCTTCCTCCACTGCTTAAGTATAATCTGCATAATTGCGATTGGGCTGCATATAAATCATTGGTAGAGTCTAAAGTAAAATTATTGCCAATAGTTTCTGAAGATAACCTCATTTCTTCATTTGACAGCTTAGTTCACGCCATACAAACGTCAGCTGATGCAGTTTTCAAACTTAAAAATGTTGCCAGCAATAAAATTCCATCTCCGCCGTGGTGGGACCACGATTGCACACTTGCTATTAGAAAAAGAAAAACCGCTGAAAGACAATGTCGGGATTCCCTAGATATGGAAATTTATTTAAATTTCAAAAATGTCGCATCTGCTACTCGGCGTCTATTAAAAAGGAAAAAAAGAGAAGGTTGGCAGAGATTTTGTTCTTCCTTGAGTCCGGACACTCCATCTACCATTGTTTGGAAAAATATAAGGCGATATAGATGTTCCTTAAGTAACAACAATCCTAGTTCTTTTAATTTTGAGTGGGTTAATGATTTTGTTAATAAACTTGCGCCAGACCATGTCCCCAATAAAGACCAAATACCCACAGCCTCTCAATCACCAAGTGAGTCAAGTTCCGATAATCCTTTAACATCATCTTTTTCATTGAGAGAATTACAATTAGTTCTTAGCCGTGTCTCAGATTCCAGTCCAGGCCAAGATGGTATACCCTATTCTTTTATTTTTAATTTAAGCCCTCCTACTCTGACATATATTTTAGATATTATTAATAAGATTTTCAGTACTGGTGTTATACCCCCTTCATGGAAACTCCATGTTGTTATACCCATTTTGAAACCATCAAAAGACCCTTCATCATCATCATCCTATAGACCGATCGCGATGTCATCAGTGTTTGCAAAAATAACCGAGCATCTGATTAAAAATAGATTAGAATGGTTTTTAGAACGTAATAATATGTTTGCGGAATCGCAGTTTGGTTTCAGAAAGGGAAAAAGCACATCTGATAATCTAAGCATTTTTTCAACAGATATCCTTTTAGCCCTTTCTGAAAACAAATCTATTGCAGCAGCCTTTTTAGACATCCAATCAGCATATGATCAGGTGGACCTTATCATCTTAAAACAAGAGTTAAACAAGCTTGGAATCCCAAACAATATAACTAACTTCATATTTAATCTCTTCAGTGAGCGATCTATTGAATTAAGAGTCCCAGGTGTTAGTATCTCCCGCTATCTATGGAAAGGAGTACCTCAAGGCTCCGTCCTCAGTCCCCTTCTATATGATATATATACAAGAGACCTGGAAAGCTCAATATCAAACAAGTGTTCAATACTTCAATACGCTGATGACGTTTTGGTGTACTCCACCAATGATTCGATTGAAGTGGCTTCCCATGATCTGGAACAATCATTGAATAGTCTTAGCAACTGGTTGAATGACCATAACCTTTCTTTATCAACTTCTAAGAGCACTGTTGTAATATTTTCGAAAAAAAGATCAATTCCAGTTGTTAATGTTTCAGTCAATGGCTCTGCACTTCCCGTCGCTGAAGAAATTGTATTTTTAGGTCAAAAATTTGACAGCAAATGTAATGGGCTAGCACATGTTAATTATATATTAGACAAATGTGAAAAAAATCTTAATATCATGCGAGCTCTTGCAGGTGTCTGGTGGGGAGCACACCCAACTTCATTTAGATTGGTTTATAACGCATTGATAAGGAGTCTTTTAGACTATGGGTCATTTACGATGGGAATAGCAAACAAAGCTGCACTTAAAAAGTTAGACCTTCTTCAGTATAAAAGCATTCGAATTATTCTGGGAGCAATGCGTAGCACTCCAGTGAATGCTTTGCAAGTGGAATGTGCAGATCCTCCACTTAATCTCAGACGGCAATATCTTTCCGATAGGTTCCTGTTTAAAATTAGTCAGTTTAATAACCACCCTTTGTTTGAAAAGCTAAGATTACTTAACGATCTTATAAGTAATGACAATCTCTTCTGGCGTAATAGATCCACTCCGTACTTGATAAATAGTTATAAGAAAATTCTTGAACTAGACTGCCAAATAGAAAAATTTCCATGCCATCCACTATTCTTTTTTGACTTTAAAGTACTGATTTTTGAACCAAATATTTTACTCTCAGTAGGTATTGATAAAGATACACATAATCCTAATCTCAAACTTAAGAAGTTCGTTCAGGAACATGCTCGCAATCATGAAATTTTCTTCACAGATGCATCCAAAGCTATATCAGATGGGCCTTTTGCCCTTAATTCAAGTAATAAAGTCGGAGCAGCATTTTTAAGACAGTCATCTGGTCATTTTAAATTATTTAAATATCCCAGCGTGTCTTCAAATTTTAGTGGCGAAGGTTTGGCTGTCTTGGAATGTATAAATTATATAGCTAATCTTAAATTTTCTCATTCAATAATATTCACAGACTCTTTGAGTTTCTTACAATCTCTCCTCACAAATCCTTTTAACAACAACTCATATAGTCCTCTCTCATTATTGGTAAAAAGTAAATTATTGGAATGCCATGAGAACAATTTTTTAGTAAAATTGGCCTGGATTCCCGGTCACTCGGGTATTCAGGGCAATGAATTGGTTGATGATCTTGCTAAGCTGGCTGCAAGACAAGGAAAAGATAACTTTAACTCTGTTTACTGTCAAGATTTAGCCACTGCGCCTCGTGCCATCCTTATACAAGACTGGAACCAAGATTGGCAGAATTCTAGTCAGTCCAAAGGCAAGTTCTACCATAATTTTCAACCTTCAGTAGCACTACAACCCTGGTTTTCAAAAATCCACTTAGAAAAGCGAGTATCTTCGACTATCTCTCGTTTACGTTTTGGCCATTGTAGTTCTCCCTCTCATTTAGCAAAATTACATATTAATGACTCTTCTATCTGTGAATGTGGTCTGGAGGAAGGAAATATAGAACACATACTTTTTAACTGTCCCCTTTACAGCTCCTTACAACTCCACGACATTTTAGTCAAAAACAAAGCTCCTCTCCCATACAACCTTTCATCTATCCTGTCATTTTCAAATAAAAAATATATTTATACCCTTATTAAATTTATTAATTATCATAAATTAAAACTCTAACCTTTTATATATCTTAATTAAATTATATCTATCTTTAAATATTATGTCTGTTTATCTATACCGTCAAACAATCCCATCCCTATCCGCCAATTAAACCCAATCCCACACGAAAACCCCAAAAACATGAAAATGGCAAAAGTCATCCTCGGTCATCATGATGAAGGCTGAAGAAAGGCGTGGGTTGCCAGATCAAAAAGAGAAGAAGAAGAAGACATGTCTACCATTTTCATTGGCAACAAAACACATTGTACTTTAGTCATCGTAACTATTTATAATCTGTAGAATTACATTATCGTTCATCAAATAAGTTATCTAAATAAAAAGCTCTTATCCTGCATCCACACAAATATGCAAAGGAAATGAGACAGGAATCCGTTCGGTTGATTCACAAAAAGCCTGTCAGCATCACTACCCAGTACCCACTATCCACGCAAATCTTATATCCTCTCGTTTCGCATCGGTCTGCGCCTACCTCCTTAATATCAAGGAGCTTGTGAGACTACCTGGCTTAGGCGATGGCCCAAGTTGCGGGAGACGAGCGACTGAAGACGTTTTTAGGATTTTGTACTTTCTAAGCAGAAAACGAAACCCTTTTACCCCTGTATTTTTAGTGGAACAAATAATTTAAGTATAAAGAATTGTTAATTTTGACAGCACGATCTCTATATTGATTTTGGGATCGAAATATTTTTTAAGTGATTCCCTCAGCAAAAGTAATTACTTTTGCCTGACAGATACTAGCGCACAGGATTAGTTAGTTAAGCTTTAGGCTCAGGCTTTAGGCTTTAATTTATTTACCACCGGTAACTGAGAAGTTGGTGGGTCATCGTCTGTCTTGGTACGGTCATGTAATGAGGAGGGAAGAAAGTCATGTAACTAAAAGAGTGATGAGTATGAATGTGGACGGCTGGAAGGGATGAGGCCGACTGAAGAAGAGATGGATGGACTGTGTGAAAAATGATATGAGTGTGAAAGGAGTGAATGATTCAGTGACGAGTGATAGAATACTGTATGTGTAGTGTGTAACCGCTGCTATCGCTGACCCCACATAAACTGGGAACAAGGCAAGAGAATGATGATACCTTTTCTGTCAAGTTACTTGATATTGACATGAAATAAATTCTATCTGTCTGTCAGCCAACGTTTTTTTCACAGAAACACATTGTTGCAATATGAAACACCTCGTTTGATGAAAGAAAACTTATAATTATGTACTTGACCGAGTGGCAGTTATACACAGTGTCAGATCAGTGCATAAACAGTTTGAGTTTTTTATTGTCATAAAAAACGAATAAAAAAGAAAGTAAAGTTAGCCTATAAATACCCCCTTGCTGCGCATCTCAAGTATGAGATGGTATGAGTCCACCACCACGTGGGCTCAGTACGGATTGGTGGAGGGGTATGACAGGTGGCCAACCTTGCTGCGATGGAAAACTTTTGTGGTCGCTCTCTGCCCCATCTAGGCGGGGCGGGGCGTAGGACCTCAAGTCTAGTATGAAAGGAGAATCAAAAAAATACGTTTAGAGATTATTTATGGTGTCGTACTTACAAGCTGAAAAATACGGTTAAATTTGCAGTATATTAACTCGCCCGCTGTCGCTTATTCCCTGGGCCGCGTCACAGAAGCGAGCGAGCAGCGGATATGAGCTGGCGGCGGATATTGCGCAGACACTCGCAGGTACACTCGGTTACACTGTAAACTACCCGCATAACGCGCCGGCTTCATTTCAATACAAGACCTGTTTTTGATACGCGCTCGATTTGGGCTTATTGCTTTTTTACGTATTTATTTTTTTCTGATGAAAGTTGCGTTTGATAACACGGTAACGATTTGAATGACTCGTATCCAACATAACTTTAAACTTCTTTTTAAATATTCACAGATGTCGAACACATTATCGATAAAGTACTTATTAATAAGTTGAGGTCAACACCACAATTTTTTTGACATCTTGCGTTTTCTTGCTTTTTTTTACCCATACATTGAAAGTAACCAGTTTTCAAGATATGCATACAAACAATTTTGATGAAACTTGCACTTAGAAGAATATACCTGACTGAACTAAATAATAATCATCTCGGTATGATTTCCCATTTTAATGGAAACCGTGGACAAACAGACAGACAACATACACCCATAAAATTTTGCACGTGCTTAGAAGCCTAAACTGATCATCATACTCACACATATAGGTCAAATTGATAATCTCCATTTTACGAAGTCGTTAATAATTATTTAGTAACTCTCACAAACATTTGAGATACCTTCTCGATAAATTCTCCATAGACCCTCAAAGGTCGGAAGGGATACTGTTGTTATGCTCCCGAGGGATTAGCGGGAGTCGTTAATAGTTCGCTCGTAAACTGCAAGCGAAGACAAAGGGGCAAACGACACGGAGCGAATGTTTTCGATGTCCCACGCTTTTCGGAAGCATTAGCGATTAGTGCATTTTAACACAACATTATATATTCTGTGACACAACTAAGGACCGCGATTGATAGAATCAATTAATGGTTAAAAGTCGTGAGCAGTGGTTGAATAATAATAACAAAGGGCCCTATTTTTCAATCATTTGCGTCGATATCACAAGTAATTTTCGTTCGAAAACGAGTTATTTTCGTTGACTTTTAATTTATCTTCCAACGAAAATCACTCGCTATCGCAATCAGTGATTCAAAAATAGAGCTCCTGTGCAGTGCATGTTTTGAACAATAAATACCTTAAAATTAATTGACAGAATGGCTATTTTAATATCACACTGGATGCAAACCGCTCGCTGTGGAAAACCGTAGGGGAGGTCTATGTTCAGCAATAGACGTGTTTTGGTTGATAATGATGATTATTAATTACTTGTGGTCCCCGTGACTGCGTCCCCGTTTTGAGATTACACCCTTCCCTCCCGTCGCAGCGTAATGTTTTATGGCCTAAAGCTTTCGTCGATAAATAAGCTATCCAACACAAACATAATTATTCAAATCGATTTAGTAGTTCCTGAGATAAGCGCGTTCAAACAAACAAACAGCTTTATATAATTTTATACATGGTGATCGGCATCGGGGTATTCGGGGTATCGGCACGGTTGCTCTATTGGAAGAAGCATTGCATTGGCGCGGTTAGCCAAAGGTTCGAATACAGCTCATGCGCAAATTTTTGATTTTTTATTTCATCTTGTTAGCATTAGTATAGATTGTACTTAGTTGTACTATTTTGTACTGCGATAATATCTTTGAGTGTCCAAGCCCAAGGCATCAGGCATACTGCCGGTGTACGCAGAACAGGCAGAAGCGTATGAATAAGCTTGACATAGCGTATTCCACAGTTTCAAGCCGACTGCGGTGGAATGCCTCTCGCGCAGTTTGTCAACGTAATGTCCTATGTTCGGCGGAGCTATAACATAACTGGAAAACTTTTGTGTAACAATCGACATGACCACATATTAATTAACATGACTTTAACTTATAACTAAGCGTACACTTGCATTTGGCAGTGCAATATACTAAAAGGAATAAGAAATAAGGATAAGCTGCTATTCCGCAATGTAGGCTTCGAAAGATTGGCAATTATTTCGTGGGTTTTTTTTAAATAAACTTCCAGAACACTTACTGTCTTCTATATTTTAAAACTGATTATAAACAAAACTCTAATGATAAAAGGGTATAAAAGTAGAGGATTATTTAAATGATTATAATATATGGACTGGTAGACCAACGCATACATTGTAATACTCTTGAATGCCTCTTGCATTGATAATAGTGACGGAGTTTGTTGCGCTGCTTCCCGCAGTTGTCCCGCAGTTGTCCCGAAGCTGTGGTAGGTAGTTTGCGTTATGTAATACTCCAGCGGAACTCACGCAACCATGTTATTTTGGACGTGCATGCCTTTTTAAATGTTTGTGTGATACACAGTTCTTTCTGATTGATTTAATTTAAAGTGTTTTGTTAAATTTATATGCAGCATTTAAATAGCAAATGTAACGCCGCATTCAAAGAGGCGTAAGTCATTAAGACAGTATCTTCCGTAATATGTGATAAAAACTGTGTTATATTATTCAGCCACAAAAAACATCACGTAATGCTAAAACGCAAGCCTGAAATAAAGTTTTCTCTTGAGTACCATCTTATACATAACAGATCAGACAGACATTATCAGACCGCAACCGTTTTATTAAATAAAACAGCCCATACCCAAACCTATCACGGCGTGTTAAAAAAACGGGTCCTTTTACAACACCCACTAAAACTTTTTTATAGCTGGCAACACTCGTAAAGGGTATAAATAAAATATAGCAAGCGGCAACACTGACGGGCATAGTAATAATTTCCACGTTTTTGGCGATTCGAGCCGGCTCCTTTCGATTATAATTTACGGTGGTTGGGGCCTATCGGTACGTATAATATGTCATAAATATGATCGTAAAATTGTTTGCGAGAGGATCGGAATCTGATCACGTAACGAACTAACTCTGCTGCAGCTTTAAGTTTAGGAGACGGTCACTAATATAAATCAAATTCTCGGGTAAAAATTGATCTTGATGCGCTGGCAAAATTAAAAAAAAAACATACCACCGTCATATACCCTGTATAAACCAAATTCCTCATTACCGCTTTTGCACAGAGCCTGAACTATGAAACCTTTCGAATAATAAGCGACTACGAGGTTACTAAGGATCAGTCCGTAGCAAATGAAGCTGCTACTGTATGCTACGAGATGCTACGCGCTACGAAGATCAGTTATATCGTAGCAATTACCACTACGATCCTGCGGTATAGGTACCTATATATATCTCTGTTGGACAGAACCTGAACTTACCTTTGGAAATAAGAGAGGGTGATACTAAAGTATAATCAATAATCCCGTAGAAAGATTTGACGTTTACAGTGTTACTACTTTTTGTCGAAAAATAAATAGTGTGGTGACTAGAAGAATGAACTTCATCAATGTCATTCATTCACTCAAAAATTCTTATAACGTCTCAAATTAAATAACATTCTTATTATTTTATTTACTCTATTAATCAGTCAGGTATCAAACGAATGCCGAGAGTCGCATAACAATGGAATTTTTATTGTGTCTCGTTTACACATACTTGACGAGTTAAGATATATTTTAGGTTAGTTTCGTTAAGTCGGTATAAAAATATTAGCATTTTTGGAAAAAAAGAAGCCGAATGAAAAACAAACGCATCTAAATTTCCGCGTAGGTAGCTGAAACCGGGTACACTTTCAAACCGATTTCGGTTATTGCCCCTAAAAGTTAAGATTTCTGTTACACCTGTTAGCAATCGTTGAAATAAAAACATTGAGTTGATCGAACTGTATGAACGAAATAAACCAAATGAACGGTACACGTCACTACTAAGATAAATGTGGCAACATTATTTTACAAAGTGTCATTAGCATCTGTCAAAAGTTTCTACGGGATTATTGATTAGACTTTACGCAAATTAAGCTGATGTGCTACGAGACGCTACGAAAATCAGTAACAATACTCGTAGAAAGCACCCCTGCTGTCTACCTTATCCTTTATCTATGTGGAGGCATAACTGTAGCAAGCAGTGTAAGTTTTTTTAAAGAAAGCATAGTTTTTATGAATTTTTTTTATTCAAACTCAGAAACTATATAGCGTAACAAAATTTAAGCCTAATTTGAAGATTTTGTATAAAGTATCCTTTAGTAAACGTGAAAACGACATGCGTTTACATTTTGTCCTATACCAGAACTTGTGAAATAAGCGATTCCTAATCCAAAAAGATTTCTTGCTTTAGAATATTTCAAGGAATCGGATTCCAGTAGAGTGAATGGCAGGAATACGCGTAAGCAGACTGGTCGACTGGCCAGACTTTTCAGCGCGCTGAAAACGCGCGCTAGGGCTGATACATGATACATATTATTATTGTAGGTTATTTTAATTTATTTACAGCTAGCGGTCCCAGCGAAGTGTTTCACGCCTGGTTCCCTTCCGCCCCAGCCCCGTTTTATGTGGTAAATATTATGGAAATCGGTCCATTCGTTTTCGAGTTATAAGTGGTGTAAGTAACTGCCTCGGTGGCGTAGCGGTGAGAGGGTCGCTTTTTAAAGCTACGGCTGCGCCATCGATTCCCGGGTCGGACCAAAAATATATACCTGGGTGGGTTTCCTGTTTAGAAATTCTCAGTGTAGCCCGGAGTTTGGAAGTTGGCGGTGTTTCACCCCCGTGCCTCGGAAAGCACGTAAAGCCGTTGGTTCTGCGCCTGATCTCTCTCCGGTCGTGTCAGATTGCTGTCCCATCGGGCTATGAGAGTGAAAGGAATAGAGAGAGCACCTGTGTTTGCGCACACTTTTGTGCACTATAATATGTCCCGCGCAGTCGGTTAGTCGTTGTGACTGGCCACCGAAGTCGAAATCGGCTAGGGGGACTATTACTAGCATTAAGTAACGACGACTACCTTTTCAGGTGCTCGCTCAGGTGACTGCGGCCGCCGTGATATCCATGTAACAAAGATTGTAGTTTTTTTAATAACTGGGCTTCCATAACTACATGTGCTCAAATATCAAACTAAACCATTTTTTTTACTTGTTTGGAATAGATAACGTTTTTATACTAATATTATAAAGCGCAAGTTTGTTTGTTTGAACGCGCTAATTATAGGAACTTTTTTTGTGTTGGATAGTTTATTTTTTGGGGAAGGCTTAAGGCTATAAAACATGACGCTCCAACAGGAGGGGAGGGAACAAACTCAAAACGCGCGAACGCCGTCGCGGGGGGCCTCTAGTATTCTTATAAGATCGGTTATGTTTAGTAACCCTTGTTATAGGTAGACCGCGAAATTGAGACCTCGCCTACGGGGCACAGGGGCGTGGGGGAAGACGAAAGCGGGGCAAAGGGGCGTGGGGGGAGACGAAAGCGGGGCACAGGGGCGCGGGGGGAGGCGAGAGCGGGTGATGTGAGTGGCGCGGGCGGGTGTATCCGCGTCGCCCGCATCTCTCACGCCACCCGCTCTCATCTCCCCCCACGCCCCTGTGCCCCGCTTTCGTCTCCCCCACGCCCCTGTGCCCCGCTTTCGTTTCCCCCCACGCCCCTGTGCCCCGCAGGCGAAGTCTCAATGAAGCGGTTTAGCTATAGGTATTTTCTCTTGCATTGCCAGCCCTAGGTTCGAGTGCAGGAGATTACCGCCGCCGCAGACAAATCCAGTGTAACGACGACACCTGTACAGCATTTATTTGCGCTTGCGATGCAATTAGAGCGTCGAACGAAAACGAAAAAACATGGCCGCCGGAAATTATTTTAGTGAATAGGCTAGTTTGGAAGTCAGCAGTCATCTATACTTTTGATAGATATACCATTTGTTAATACGGATAAAGGAAAAATGTCGCAACTTAAGTTACGTTATTTACCATATGAAAGTGGTGACGGCTATACAGCTGTGGGCAAAATAATAACGTTTAGCCGCAAATGTGGAACCCACAAAAATACCCTTCCTTTTGGCTTTGCCGTAGTCTGATAAAAACTGGTGGACTTTCGACTGACACATTGCCAATCGATTAAAACCAAAAAGTTCGCAACAAATTGCATTTTTAACCCGACCAAAAGACTGACGGCACCAGAGAGCCGGGATTAAAAAGAATCTAATTGATTATGTGCACCACTGGGCAGAGTGCCGAACTTCTCGAACTAATTATCTGGCCATTTTAACTTTTAAAGAAATTCAAGAAGAATTCGCGGCACTTATGTAGCTTTTTTGGTTGGGTTGAAAAAGTTTGAGTTAGCTACCTAAGGCCAAACAGTTTTGTGTCTGTTTTAAAATAGAGCGTTTGATTGCAATCCTACCAGTTTTACTAGTCGCTAATGTGTCATATGGCGGTAATGCTGAAATGTCATGTGGCATACTAACTTTTTTTTATCATTAGCTATTTGTCTCGAGCCCCTGCTGAAAAATACATGACATGATGAACGGTAATTAGCCGAATCAGCTACCAAGATATGACTAAAATAAAAAAGTTCTTACATAGGGAGACATTTAGGGCCGGTTTCACCATCGACAAATAAGACACTAACCAAAAAAATTCAAATACGGAACGTCATTTCCTACAAATTATTGGACAATTAACGTTAAGCAGTGGCTCATTTCACCGGAATGGCTATATTTATTGGATCGGGTTTTGTGACCTGAGTAAGGCCTCAGAACTTATTAGGGCATTGCGACAAGAGTGACCTAGTGGTCTTTTAGGGTACATACAGATAATGGAGATTCCGTAGGTATCTTCTCATACATATCAACATAAAACATAAATACACCATACTCTTCCTTTTAGCTTCGGACTTGTCGGTTAATAGCTTTTTATCCCCCCCCTAAACAGCGCCCTGCGACATTTGTATTTCGCTAAATCGTTAGCTATTAATTACGTTTTTATTACGGACCTCGTCAAGCCCAACGGCCATTAAAATCGGTTTAGTAGTAAACAATTACTGTTTTTTTCCTGCTTCCTGTTTTTTACCGGAACTTTTTCCATGATGTTTTATTTGGTCAGAATCAAAAAATGAAACTGTATATGTTCTACTGTTGTTTATTCATTACACATTACAGGGGGAGTAGTAAGGATTATATGCACATCATCATCATCATCATCCCGGCGTTGATCCCAGTTGCGTGCGATGACGCCCGGGGCATAGAATATATAATAGTACCTACTCCCGGGGTACGCCTTCCTATTTTGCGTCTCCACTTTGCACGGTCTTTGTCATCCTCTGTGGACAGTTGATTGGCACGCATATCATCTTTCACGACGAGGATTATATGCACAAATGCATGCCAAAAATCAATTTAATTCAATTCTTTGTAAAATCCGTTTTTCTTCACTAGTCGAATATTGTAAACAATCTTGACATTCCTTTTAGCGAAAATATTTCTTTTGAAACAAGATAAACAAAACTTACAACATACATAGCTAATTCATCGTTCAACACTGAGATCTTTTTAAATTAAATAGTTTTTTTCTGGTGTTATTTTTAAAGTTACAAAAAGATTGTTTACATTGTTGGACTAGCAAAAATTAATGGAGTTTAAGGCGCACTAACCCCCTTATTCATATAAATTCAAACGGTCCTTTTAATCAGTCAGGTATCAAACGACTGCCCGGAGTCGCATAATAATGGAATTTCTATTGTGTCTCGTTCACACATACTTGTTGACTTGTGACGAGTTAAACCTATTTAAGCTATTACACTGTTTTGTCACTTTCTGTCAAATGATGACAGCGCCAAGAAAGAATGAGACAAAACAGTGTAATAGCTAAAATAGGTTTAAAAGATCGTTTGAGTTATTATGAATAAGGGGGTAAGTGTTACATAAAGATCTTAAGTAACAATGTTGCACTTACAACATAGTTATTACTTACTGGTAATCAATATCGATAACAAATGTCGATATCAAACATCAGATTTTCACAACTCAGAAGTCAGCATGAAAACTTGGGTGAGAAAAATAGTGAACTAATAGCGAAAACTTGCCACGATTGGTTTTTATTACGCAGTTATTACCGTCCTACGTAATTTATCGCTTTGTGGTTTTATTCTGCAAACGCTCGACAGCACCAAAAGTATTTTTCTAATGACAAGAGCTTACGGAGGTTAAAAAAGCGTGAGTCAAATCAAGGTCATAATGCTTTTCAGCGTAGTTACGTATGCTTATAAATATTTTTTCTCGCGTTCATGTACATACAGCCATTCTGAACTAATTCTTCTATTATTTTTAAATAGAAAAATTAATCCTTATTTCCCTTTGCTTGGTTACGCCATCACGCGTAAACGGCTGGACCGATTACGCTAATTCTTTTTTTTGTGTTTATTACTGTCAGGAGATGGTTCATATAAAGGAAAGAAATAGTAAGTACATAATGCGAAACTTCAAGTAGGACAAAGTTTTTTTTATAATTGCCTACCTACACCTACTCTCGGTTATGAATTTTGACCACAATGTAAGATTTCAAGCAAGATAAGTAGGTAGGTACTTTCGAGGTCATCGCCGCCTAACCATCTTAAGAGCTAAAATCGCTTGCACCTTGCGTCGTTTTTTGTTTGAACTGATGATCGTTTGTGGCGTGTCGTGTGTGCGAGCTATTTTCGTTTGGAGGTGGTTAGGCGCCACAGACCGCCACCGTACTCCTAAGTTTTTTTAATGAAGACGCTTTTTTTAGTGACGCTCTTTTTTTAGAACCAAAAACGCCAATGCCTTTGTAGCGTCATCTTCGAAATTAATGAAAGGCACCATGCAATTAGCAATAAAATGTAATACACAAACGCAAGGTTGAAAGGCCCGCTTCTTGCAAGTTCCGACACAAGAATGAAAATGGCACTGTTTCTGAAGCGACGACGGCTACCCCGCGCTTGCTTTTCGGCCATAATTACATGGCTCATGCTTCCATGCTTTTTAATTAAAGCCAGAGAGTTGAAACTTGTTTATTAACCTTTTTCTAGCCGTTGCTTTTTTTCAGAAACGAATTTAAATGAAAGAAAGAAATTAAAATGTTTCTTCTGCACGCCGCAGCGGAATGTATGGCGGCTTTTTTTAATGCGGCCTAAAATGGAATGCGTTTTTATGTTGTGCAGTTGGGAATTTGTTTATCACTGTGATTTTATTTGAGCTAAAAAAGTCTATCTATGTAGGACTTAGCTATTAAATATCTTAATGACATTTCTTTTTTAATGTTATCGCACACGTACTTGCTTACATATACATACATAGTCTATACCACAGATAATATAATACTACTAGTACAGATACCTCATCTCATACAAGAAAACGGTTCCGCCGTAACTGGCCAATATTTGCGGGTGCCCGTTGGAATACTACAACACGGATTAGATGGCGCTACGTAGACTGTTGCATTTCACGAAATAAAGCATGTCGATTGCTCGCAATTAGTTCATGTGTTCAGCACGTCAATAAATGGCGCTACGTAGACTGGATTCACGGATAAGCATGTCGATTGGTCGCAACTAGTCTACGTGTTTAGTATCTCAATAGATGGCGCTAAACTCATTGCTGTAGTGGCTGACAGTGGCTGTATCACTAAAATAGGGTTAAAATAATGTAACTAAAATACAAAGGTAAATTTCGCTACTATTTTTAATGACACGACGGCGCAGCGGATTAGTAAGGCATCCTTGGATTTGAAACACGCGGGTTCGAATCCCAGTTCTTCATGTTCTTCTTTTTTAATGTTGTTTTTGTTTTTAGCAGTGTTTTGAACTTTTTTCTCTTTTCTTTTCAACAAAATCCTGAAATTATAAAATAATATGTGACAAGATGTCCTAAAACTACTTTAATAAATAATTTAAAATGTTGTAAATTTTATGACAGTAATTTGTTGTGTGTAATTTGTAAATGAAAAAATTAAAACGTCGCGTTTCGTCATCCATCATTAAAAGTAGAGTAGGTTTCCTAAATAAATGCAATTTGTAAGTACTTCAGAAATCAAGTTTCTCCTTATCTTTTGTTCACTAGCACAAGTACCGTCCAATACGGCTCTCTCAGTAGTTCTGTTTCAGTCCCCATTATGAGAGTAAAGAATACGGATAGATTGGTTAGTTTAGTAGGTATTGCAAGAGCGAGACAGAGCGAGGCTGTTGCACGGCTCGGCCGGATCGCGTGCGTGACCTCTCGGGGACCGGGGAGAGCCCACGCTAGTCTCACGCCGCGCGCCGAATTATTATTTCGACAGTGCAAGCAGAAATGTTATTAATCATCTATGTAATTTATGTATTGTTTTATGTATTGATATTTGAGTTGATTTTCACATTCATGCAATTTTGACTCGTGTTTCATGTTCATGTTTGTTATTAAGCCGGTGTTACCTATGAAGGAAATCAGTTTTCTTTGGAATAATTTCTAATAAAAAAATATATTTATTTCTTAATTCTAGTAGACAGCTTAAGTCTTATTATTCCGCCCGGCAGCTACAGATTAGCAAGAGCCGGCGGCTAAACCGGTGTGTGGTCGTTGTGGATATGGCGCACCAAATTGTACTTATCATTCCATTGTTTTCATTAAGTTAATGGTGTTGTCAATTATATATAATATAAACGCTCGCAGCTTTGCAAAATGCCAAAGGAAAATAACAACTCGTACAATTTTCGACGTTAGTTATAGTTTTAGGGTAACCATGATTTAACAACGTTTACGTCAAAACCAGACTCAGATCAGAAATAAAGTCCATAGGACGAATTAGAACCAATGCAGATATTAAATAAGATTAAATTATCCGTTTTGGTTTTCGTAAAGTTCACATTTAAATATTCTCGTGACAAAAATAACATTCAAAACGAATAAAAAGTACTTCTTCCAAAAATAATACTAACTACTCTTTGTCAGTTAGCAGAACATTGTTTAGCCGATTTCACTTCCCAATTGCAGTAACACATTTTATGTTACCAACTTATCATTTGCGAACTTAGTGTCATTTCCTAACCTTACACATAGTCACAAATTTAACGTTTTTTGGTTCTAATGAACACTAAGATATTTCTAAAAATTATCATAATTTCTTTCCTAAAGAAACAACATATTTCTGAATGAAAGTATTACAATATTTCTACCGTCATTTATTAATTTATACTTTATTGCACAACCACAGTTTGTACAAAAGGTGGACTTAACGCCATATGGCATTCTCTACCAGTACTTTAATACCTTTGGGCTCAGCAGAAATGATTGTGGACGGTGCGACTAAGAAATGAAATAAATTACTATGATTTCAAGTGTGTTCTAAAACATGGCAATAAGACAGGTATTTGGTTGCAGTAATTCGATAACATAACCGCTATCGGTTAGTCTATCTATATAGAGCTAATAAAAATAACCGTTAGGATTTTTTTCAGGTTTTTGGATGCATTAATTCGATATTATAACAGATCGACGATAACTTATAAAAATAACATTTTCCATTACATTTTAAATTGTGTTTTAAGTCAGTGCAGTAAGACAGGTTTTTGGTTGCAGTAATTCGTTTACATATCAGATCGACGATAAGTAATAAAAATAACACATTTCTGTTTGCAGTACCCTTTGAGTATATAGCCCCTGGAGATGCCATACACGGGCGACCCCCTCCGGCAAAGTACGTTGGTCAACTGTTCAAACGCGTTATATAAAACTACTTGAAGTCGCTACACCGCCATTTTGCATCGTTCCGTATCGCGTGACGCTTCTCTTGAAAAATGGTACTGCACAAGTATTCTCATGTAAAAGGCGATCTGACAGCTCAAATTCGCAACAAGATCGCGTTTCCTACCATAGTTAAGTATTTTTAGTAACTATTAAATGTGTATTTAAGTACAATTTCCATTTAAAGAAAAAACCGTTGCGATACGTAAACGACAGAAAAATGTAAACATGAATACAGTGGTACGGAGGTGAATCGGTCTTAGTGATGTGACTCAACATAATCATTCACTCACTGGCCTTACTGGAGTTAGTTTTATAATCAGTTTTTTTAATTAGATTTTGAATTAAGTAGTAAGTATAATGTATGTTATATTTAAATCTTGTACGGTAAATAAGAAAAAAATACTTTCTTATCCTCTGGTCATACGATGTTGAAATTTAGTCTGAAAATGAAAAGAATTGTTAGCTATAAAAATATTTCGAGGTAAAAGGAATACATTTGGTCCGGGATTATGACTGTATATGTTATATAATAATAATAATAGTCCCTCTAGCCGATTTCGACTACGGTGGCCAGTCACAACGACCAACCGACTGCGCGGGACATATTATAGTGCACAAGTGTGTGCGCAAACACAGGTGCACTCTCTATTCCTTTCACTCTCATAGCCCGATGGGACAGCATATGTTATATACTATATACAGGGCTACAGGCTTACAGGTTAAGTCAACCTAAATCCTGTAAGACGTGGCAGTTTACGTCATGCCTGACTGATTTGACTATCGAACCCTATATTCAAAACTTTACCGTTAAGTTATCGGACTTTTAATTTATTTTATAAAAACTCCCGATTTTTGTCTATTGCTCCCCTTTTTCGTGTTTTGTCCCTCAACTTTGTATTCTTTTCGCCAATTTTTGTGTAGTATATTAGTTGCTTTATTATTTTTAACACTACATCACAAGTAACTGAACCAACTTGAACCAACATACAAAAATTTAACCAACAATATTGAATACTGCCAGTGCTTCAGCTGCAGCAACAGCTGAAGCAGTTACCCAATCTTCACAATGTGTAATTGTAAGTCTAAGAGCCTTATTGAAATCCTTGAGTGGTTTAAGTATAGATCTGCCAGCTGCTGCATATTTCCTTTAATCACATTAAATTATTGGCTTTTGGGTTCTTTTTAACCGACTTAAAAAACAAACATTTATGTTTGGCTTTTTAGTTTTTTTCAAATCGGTTTTTTCATTATTATTTATTATTGTTCCAGGACAACCCTAGTGCAATCCTAATGCAGCCAGTGTAAAACGAAAAATGATTTCTTGAGACAAATATTCGTAGATATGCATTACCTGTGTTATTCTGTCTTAACTTTTTACGTAAATTAACGTTTATAGAATAGAATAATCAAACTGTGTACTTAAAATTTGAAGCTCATTGGTAAATATATATCATATATTAAGAGGCTTCGATTTGGACTAATCTACCTGTTAAATGAATATTTGTTGGGGTTATTTCGCTGTAATGGACAACAATCAATCACCGATCAAGTCACCATGTATCAGGATTACTATTTCTAAAAAATATACACATATTCACAACTTGAATTTATAAAAAATCACATGAAAGAAATTTTCAGCGAGCCTCCATGGGCCTCTAAAACTGACTGATAGCCGCCAAAAACGGTTCTGCTACATCGCATCGCATCTCGCATCTCTTTTTATCACACAGTTTGCTGCTAGTGATATCTCGCTCTTTTCGTTCTATTCCACAGGGGTAGTAATTTTATGAATAAAATACATATTAAGGAAAGTCTTAACTGGGTCCTAAAATCTTTACCATAGAATTTTAATAAATCATTCCAATTAAATTATCATTTTTTATTGCCTTTCCTTTGTTCGTTCAAATGTTTATGTAACTTTATAATGTGCTTTATATAGGTGGTGCTGGTGACCCTATTATCATACTAGTGGCTCTGTGAGCTGTTGACCTCGTTTTGTTTCAATATGGCGGAAATTTACCTTTTTATTACTCATCTTTTTTACGTTTTCGTCTCGCATATCTTCACCACATTCTTTTTTCAATTTTGCAAACTGAGTCGGTCAAAAATATTCAATATACCTGCTTATCAAACCTTCTCACAACATTTCATTAGAAACGGTTGAGAAATGAGAGCTCTAGGCGAGAATCATTCAGTTCATTCAGCAAACTGATTTGACTCATTCTTCGCGTGTCCCATCACTATCTTGTTCGTATGTATGCTGCGTAGTTACGTGAAAACTCTGATTGTGTGCGTGTAATGTTTCATGTGTTGAATTTTTTTGTAGTGTGCGTTTATCGCCACAGCAAGATTTGTGTCTGTTGAGTTATTCATCTAATGGTGGTGTGCTGTACGTGTTTACCTCACTCCCCCCTAAAAGTGGTGAAAAAATTTGTTAGACGCGTGTCCGTATTGGCATCTCCAGGGGGCTATATACTCAAAGGCAGTACCAGTAAAATAGCATAACAGTCCAGCAAGACTAATATTATTATAACGTCAAAATTAACATGTTATTTATTAGTAACAAAAGTGTTATTATGTTGGCGAATTCAAGAAGTTATTCCCACTCCTACTCATTAAATCATTTATTGTTTCTCAAATATTTTGTTGATTTTTGCAACAATAGTTTAACGTTTGAGATATAGACGCTTCCAAAGTAGTTTTTGAGATATTGCACAGTTTTATCAACCGCAATTATATAACTTTGTCTTCCATACAAACACTAAGGAATATAAAGTTATTTTTGTTGTCACAAATGTAATGTTTTCGTTAGGTGAAAGTAAGTCGATCCCGAATTTAGTTAAGGGTGTCATGGTGTACGGCATCTATCTAAAAATCATCGATAAAACATTTTATAATGGCAGATTTCAAGTATGTAAAAGGCAATCGTACAACTGTGAAATTATACACTCGACTGGACTAAATAGTGTTTATTGAAATTGTGTTTTTTTTTTATTGTATAAATGTGTTAAAGTGAATTTATCTCAACATTTCTCCTACTAACTGTGAGTACTTTCTGGTGTGGTGGTAAAAATTTTTGAAAAACATTTGTGAACTGACCGCATCAAAATCATATTTGGCCGTTTATCTGAAGCATATCGCTAATTTCGCTGTACACAGTAGCGCGATTGTGGACGATTGGTTTTTGCTTCGCTTCGCACGTGGGGAGTCCGCAGTTCGAACCTCGACTGGATTTTTTCTTTTTGTTATTTTTTAATTGTTTTTTGGACTTTTTAAATATGACACAATGCAATGCCTGCAGAAAAATTGTGGAGCCAAACAATTTTCTTCAGTGTCGAAAATGCAAAAACAAATATCATTATATGTGCCTTAACATTCAACCGTCACAGTTTACAACGTTCTCAAAAGAGTTCTTACTGTCATGGATTTGTCCTGCATGCAATAACGTTACACGAAGAAATAAGCCCAATATTAATACCCCAGTAAAATCTACACAGTTGCCGAACCAGAGCGATATGTCATGTGAAGACATAGACCCCAGCGGGGCATCGACATCGTCTGTACAGCACAGGAATGTTGCAAGTGAAGTCTTGTCATTGGAGAGTATTAGCCGGCTACTTGACTCTAAGCTCGATTCCAGGTTCCAAGCTTTTGACTCTAAGCTCGAATCTACGTTCCAAGCTTTTGCTCAAAGCTTTCGTGCTACACTGGGGCAAGATATGGTAAATATCGTTCATAAAGAGATGATGCCTGTTATACAGGGAGTTAAAGATGAATTTACAGCAACCACTGATTTTATATGTGACGAGCAGCGCAACTTTAAGGCAGAGTTGGAAGCTAAAGATAAGGCCATTAAGAAACTTGAGAGCGAATCTCTACAATTACAGGCTTCGATTAACCAAATGGGCGATAAATTAGCGGCCATTGAAAAAACCTCACGTGCTTGCAACATAGAGTTGCAAGCTGTCCCAGAGGCTAAAAATGAGAATGTGGTGGCTCTATTTAAGAAACTCTGCAGCGTTATTAACGTACCCATCGAGAATTCCGCCATACGTTGCTGTCATCGCGTCGCAAGGATGGATCGTACTTCTAGTCAGCCTCGCAACATCTTGGTATCATTGTCGTCTACCTACCAACGAGACGAAATCTTGTCGGCGACATACCGCTTCAACAAACTTAATAAAAACAACCTTCTTGGCTCTACTCATTTGGGAATCGTCGGCGAACATCGGAGAATCTTCGTTGCTGAACATTTGTCTCCATCAATGAAACTCTTATATGCAGAGAGCAGAAAATTCGCGAAGGAATTTAATTACAAGTTTGTTTGGGTTCGGTATGGCAAGATTTTTGTACGACGTGATGAAACGAGTAGCCCATTTCAAATAAAAACGAACGAATCTCTTAAAAAATTAAAAAATGTGTCATCTTGATATTGCATTTTGTGTAACTGGTTTTATTTGTAATTAGTTGTGTATTTATTTTTCTATAATGAAATTAAAAGTATTTTATCAAAATGTTAATGGGATGCGTTCCAAAACTAACGAGGTTTATATAAACATATTAAACAACAATTACGATGTAGTCTGCTTAACAGAAACTAATCTCAACAGCTCTGTGTTCGATTCTGAATGTATGGACGACCGATATAATATTTTTCGTAGAGATCGAGCTACGTCATGCATTGAGAAAATTGATGGTGGCGGTGTACTTATAGGTATTAAGAAAGAATTTAATGTTACTCGTCGTAATACATGGGATAGCCCAGTCGAAGATCTATGGCTTAGTATCAGTACTATGAACGGTTGTAAACTTGTTCGCTCCTTCCATTTATGTGTTTGCTATCTTCCGCCGGACATATCGACTGACAATTTGAATAGTTTTTATGACTCTTGTATTGAAACTATGATGGTGAGGGCTGCGTCTGATGATGGGTTTCTTTTGATAGGCGATTTCAACACGCCCAATGTAACATGGTCTTCTTTTTGCAACGATTCGCCGTCCCTGTCACCCGTTACAGATTCACCGGATGTAAAATCGAACTGCTTGCTGGAATTTATCACTATATGCAACTTAAAACAATACAATGGAATTTGTAATCAAAGTGATCGTAATCTGGATCTGGTGTTGTCTTCTTTTGACTGTACTGTCAGTGTGACTGATTCTATCTGTCTTGAGGATCGTCATCATCCGCCATTATCAGTTGATTTTATCCTTCCTGTGCCATTTAAACGCCTCGAACGTAAACGTGCTCCGCATGTGAATTACAAAAAATGTAATTTTCAGGACTTGAGTAGAGACATTGAGCGGACTGACTGGCATCTGTTGCTTTCTAGTGATGATATTGACTGTGATGTTGACTGCTTTTATGGTAGGCTGAAGGAGTTGGCAATAAAACATACTCCGGTGACTAGGACTAATTCATCATCATTCCCTCCTTGGTTCAGTAATGGCTTGAAACTCTGCTTAAAAGAAAAAAAAAAGTTTCACAAATTATATAAGAAGTATAAAAATCCGCGTGACTATGATACATTTTCTATGTTGCGTGCTCGGAGCAAAAAGCTCATTGATACTTGTTATGGAACTTATTTGCGAACGGTGGAGGGGTCACTTAAGGATAATATTAAGTATTTCTGGAGTTTTGTACAGAACAAAAAAAATTCGTCTAATGGCATTCCTAATACAATGAAATTTGGAAATCATAATACATCAGATAGGAAGGAAATATGTAACCTGTTTGCAAACTATTTCAGCTCTGTTTATGAGGACTCTTCGGCCGCCTTACCTAGTCTTCATGAGTCATTCCCTGGTTTTACACACGATCGTCAAATTGGTTCCATCGATCTGTCTGTTGAGGATATCGAATCTAAGCTTAAGAATCTTGATGTGAATAAGGGTACTGGTCCAGATGGCATACCTCCTCTGCTATTAAGGCGTTGCGCTGACACTGTATGTGTGCCCTTACAGATTTTGTATAATAAATCCTTATCGGCAGGGGTGTTTCCCTCTCAATGGAAATTAGCTCATATTGTCCCGGTTTTTAAGTCTGGTGATAGATCTCTATGTAAAGACTATCGACCAATCAGTATTTTATCTTGCTGTGCAAAGCTATTTGAGAAGTGTGTCTATGATGCTCTTTACTTTCACTTCAAACCTTTCATATCACCATGTCAGCACGGATTTGTAAGAAACAAGTCTACTACCAGTAATCTTCTTGAATATAAAAATTATTTGTGTAGTGCTTTTGCCAGAAGGGGGCAGGTGGACTCGATTTATACCGACTTCTCAAAAGCATTTGATAGAGTGAACCACTTGCTTCTCTGCCAGAAGCTTGAAGCATATGGAATCCATGGGGACTTGCTGCGATGGGTCAAATCCTACTTACGTAAAAGGAGTCAATTAGTGGCACTGAAAGGGGATCTTTCCTCAGCTTTTACTGTTCCCTCCGGTGTCCCGCAGGGATCTCATCTTGGACCTCTATTCTTCATTATTTTTATTAACGACCTTGTAAGTCAGCTCTCATGCCCATGTCTCTTATACGCTGACGATCTCAAGATTTTTAACTCCATTACTAGCCTAAATGATGCTGTGCAGCTTCAAAGGGACCTGGACCTAGTTCTCGAGTGGTGTCAGTCGAATGGCATGACACTAAATATTAACAAATGCTTCGTCATTACATTCACTGGCAAGTCTAATGCCATTAATTTTAATTATTCTATAGGTGATCATACCCTCGTTCGCAGGACTGAGGCCAGAGATCTGGGGATAATTTTTGATACTGGGCTATCTTTTCGGCAACACTATGAGTATATTGTTAAGAGAGCGTCGTATATGTTAGGATTCATATATAGGATATCTAAGCCATTCAAAAATGTATCGTCCTATCTTACTCTTTATCATGCTTTAGTGCGTAGCTTGCTTGAATACAACTCGGTGATATGGTCGCCATTCTATAAAGTTCATATGAATAAGATCGAGAGAATTCAGCAGAGATTTTTACGTATGCTAAGCTTCAGAATGCATCTCCATCGCAATTTAAATTGTTATGAGGATAGACTTGAGAGATTTCGAATGACGTCACTGTCCACTCGAAGGAAACAGATTGAACAAATGATTTTATATAGTATTATCCACTCTCAAATTGATTCTCCTAGTATATTATCTCTGTTAAATTTTAACACCTATTGTCGAGTCCGTAGGCCCAAATTGTTCACTCTGAATGTATATGTCAATAACACCTCATATTTTAACCCTATCACTAGAATGTGCCGTCAACACAACGAGCTGGTTGATGGTTTTCCAAATATAGATATTTTTAATAGCAGTCGTTATAAATTTAAGAAAGATATTGCCAGGGTTATAGCCTAGAGATAGTGCATTAAGAATTATATTGAATTATATTGTTGTTTTGTGTTATATATACATTTTTTACTGTTCGGATTGGATTGTGCTCAAACAGTTGTATTTTTAATTTTTAGTCTTTTTTTTTTAGTTTACCTCTTTGTACCGTGACATATTTAGTTATTTGGTCTTGTTTGCTAAAAAATATTTATAACAGTATGTACACACTAAGGGTTGTAAACTAGTAATTTAGTATGTTCACCATTTTGTTTTTAAATATTGTTTGTAACCTGTTTTGTACATCCTTTCAATAAAAATAAAAATAAAAATAAAATGTATAGTTAAATAGGTACTACGATGGAGTAAAAAAATATTACTATTTATTTCATGCATAGTAAATATTCTATTTTTACAAGTATATTGAAAAGAGGGGATGTGCTTGTGTTGATCATGGTGGAAGAGTAATTAATAGAACTGTATACACGACAAACATTTCTTATAAACTTTAATTAGTGGCGGGCAGGTAATGAATTTATTATAGAAGACTGACTAAAAAAAGTTGACAGCTTCTAAATTTCACCGCTAAAGGCGTGGATAATCTTCGCATCGCCAATAATCTATCTACGCATTATCTGCTAAACGAGAAAAACTATTATTGGGTACCCTTTATCAAAAACCTTAGTCTTATTAGTCTAAAATAAAATACAGCAAAGCTAGGTCATCCAGGTACCTACTAAGCAGATAAACATGTTTATATTTTTTTAAACTAACTGAACGAAAAATAATCTCATTTTGGCATTATATTACTGCCGATAACCGCAACTATTTCATTGCAAATACCTATGAGTTGGCTGGAAGAGATCACTTTTAGGGATTAGGGATAAGCCCACTTTTGTTCACATTGTGACTTCTTGTATTTTTTGTACATCTTTTAAGTGCAATAAAGAAAGAATATAATATAATAATCACCACTCAACATCATCATCGTCATTATCAGCCAAAAGACGTCAACTGCTGAACATAGGCCTCCCCACATTATGATAATCAGCGTAACAATAAGACACGTGTGCCAAAAACCAGAACTTATTTCTTCAACATGCCGCGGCTTAATAATATAAGCGGCAATAGAAATGTTAATCAAAAGTGGCGGAATTTTATCAAATGCCGCAACATTTATGTAGGTACAATTGAAACGCAGTTTGCATAATGCCGATTTTTTTTAATTTAGTTCTTTTACGTGCCACGGCTGAGCAAAACAAAATGGCGTCAAGTAGCGAATTCGTGTCTGGAAAAAGTGATTAAAGGCAGTGCAAATACAATATGTGTGACCGCGTGATAATAGTCACTTGAAAGACGTTTGCTACAGTGAATTACAAAAAATTGAGATTCTCAAACGAAAAATATAGAAAATCCCTGTAGAAACATTTTTTTTAGGTTATGCACCTGTTTCAATGCTCATCGAATCTGGTATCCGGATGACGCTTGGAAGTGTGACAGAGTAATTGCTATTGTCAATCTGAAAACATTCATATTTAACATTGAGTGATTTAAATGTTTTATTTTGATTATATTATGATACGAAAATAGAAAGAAGAGGTGCTCGATCGTAGCACAGTGGTGGCAGTATTAATACCGATGCTAAGCAACTTACGGCGCGGTCAGTGTTTGGATAAAACGTCAGTTTTTCTTTGCTTGTCGAATATTGTAAACAATCTTGAAATTACTTATTAACGAAATCATTCTTTTTAACACAACAATCACAACCTGCATTAGGTAATTTATCGTTGAACACTTGAGATCTTTTTAAATCAAATAGTTAATGAATGTTACTTTTTTTAATGATTTCGTTAACTGATATTCTTTAAAAGAAAAAAAATGTGTACAATATTTGACAAGCAATAAAAAACGGATTATACATATCTTTATGAAATCGTTAGCACTAAGGGACATCTTAGTGTAGAAGCACATGTTTAACAAGTTAGTCTTTGTTGCTAGTATTGTTATCATGCTTAATTTCTTAAATAAAATCCAATTTGTCCTACCAAACTGTTAGTCATGGTCACCCTAAAGCTTCATCATTGACAACAAAACCAACGTCGTGGTGATGACGATTAAACAGTTATTATTATCAATCAATATTATCAATTATCATTGTGCAATAACCTTTGACATTTTGAAAACTGCAAACGTTTAAAAACAGTCAACGCCAATTACTTATGAAATCTGTGGAAATACAGACAACAAAGTTTCGGAGAAAACCGTAAAGTGCTAGAATTGCCTTTTTGTTGGTTATTTATGTTCATGTGATGATGTTCAGAAATCTTCGAATGTTATAAAACTATTCAAAAATTTTACCTATATCCTATTGTTTTATGAAACCTACCAATGTTTAAACGCTCACGGATGCGGTTATAAACATTATTTTGTTTACTCCACCGCCCAGTGGCCTATCAAAATAAATTGCATAACCTAATTCGTACTTGCTTAGTTTTTAAAGTTGCATTATAATCAATGGACAAACAAAAACGTTCTATGAAAATGCGCCATCTATTACCACCTCATAAATATGCCGCAAAGTTCTACCATATACCGACAGAGGGCTCTATGGTCGTTTAAGCATGCTTTTAATTGTGCTTTTATGATATTTACAACATTTTTACTTTTTGAGAAAAAATTGGGTAGTATTAAGTTTTATCTGTTTTAAACGGCTAAAAATATTTATTTACATTTTTTTTGGATATTATCTTCATGTATTTTAGGTTTTTAATCCAAATTAATAAATCGTTTCTCCGATGGCCAGACGGGTAGCGCCATCTATCGAGAAAATTTACAAGCTATGAAACCTATGTTCCGAATGAGACCCCGTGTCTATACTAATATTATAAAGCTGAAGAGTTTGTTTGTTTTTTTGTTTGTTTGTTTGTTTGTTTGAACGCGCTAATCTCCGAAACTACTGGTTCGAATTGAATAATTCTTTTTGTGTTGGATAGTCCAGTTATCGAGGAAGGCTATAGGCTATATAACATCACGCTACGACCAATAGGAGCAAAGATATAGTGGTAAATGTGTAAAAAAACGGGAGAAAGAAGTCACTATTCCACGCGGACGAAGTCGCGGGCAAAAGCTAGTTGCAATATAAGTGACTGTCTCAAAAGAAACAAAACTATCTACCTTCTTACTGTATGACTTTAATAATGGCCATAGTTTCCGTAATTGAAACAAAAGTATGTTTTTTACCAAATTCAATTTTCATAAAACCTTAATACTTCCAAAGGGAACGTAAAAACTCGAGTCGGAGGGGAAGGAGCCATGACATGTAAAAAGTACTAGGGGCCTATTAATTCTTGGTCGGCCTGGGTTGTTTATCGCAGCAGTTTGCGGGTCGACTCCTTCAGACGCCTCGTGGGAAATTAGCACTGCGAGATGCGCGCAGACATCTGAAAACACCCAATTTTGAAAGTTTAAACTGCGAACGAACGGCGGCGTACTGTTTCTTTTTAATAGGCGGATGCGAATGGCTGTGGCCAGTGTCGTTACTTAAAACCTTGCTTTAGAAAAAAAAACATCCTCAAAGGCTAGACCTTTAAAAGTTATACTAGACTTATATTGCTCTCATAATTCATGTCTTTCGTAATAATAATGAAAATAAGAACTACAACGTGCTATGGAAGAGCGTCCTTTCCGTGCACAAGTTTTCACACTTAAACGGAACAGCCCCCTTACTCTGGACACAAAACCCGATCCAATGGTTATAGCCATCCCTGTCACACGCATTCACGGCCTGGTATGAGTGACAGGGATGGCTATAACCATTGGATCGGGTTTTGTGTCCAGAGTAAGGCCTCAGGTCAGCCTCTATTATTGTTACCTATTTCATATGAAATATTTATTAGGGATATCCCTAATAAATATTTTAATTTTTCTCAAGTATCTTGATTTTACGCAAGATATTTATTTACCCCACACATACCACAACGACATCACATCGCACCACTGTAGCCAAGCTGTGGTACGAGTGAATAGTGTCGCTGCAGCTTTTTGTAGTTGCGTTGTGTTTCCGACAATGTCGATGTGGATCTCTGGTCTTCCTCGGGCACTAGTTCTCGCTGTCGATGGTAGTTACGTTGTGGTTGCTATGTCGTCGGTATCATACAAGCGATCGTTACCGAATAAAAATAAAATGTGGTACGTGTGTATAGTCCTATAAATTTTCAATAAAAAATATACGCCCGACCACGTGGTGTGGGTGGTTGTGGTACGTGAGGGTTGGCCCTTAGGCTGCTTTTCCGCCAAAGATGTGCGAGGATGCGTTGTGAGAGATGTGTTTGTAAAGAACCAATAGACTACTAGAGGTAGACTAGTAGAGGGATGTACGTAAGTGTTGAAAGGTTTGCGCAAACAGTACCAGCCATTGATGCGCATTTTCACAGCTCCGCTACACATCTTCGTAGGAACATTTTCATCTCCCAGCTTTGGTGGAAACACCCACACATTTTCACAGCACAGCTAGACATCCTCGTACGACACATTATACTTCGTTCATTGCACATTGTACACGTGCAACTGTGAGAAAACTCATACAAAATAATAAATTACACTGCTGTGTATGGTGTGCAAAAAAGAGTTTCTAATAAATTTAATGGGCATAGAGAAGGCAGAATACAGGAGTCAGGAGGATGCGAGGTGGGCGGTCTCCGGTCCCGGGCACGGCCGAAGCCAATAAATTTTCCTTTTACTCAACCAATTCGTAGCTAAACCAGCGTCCACAGAGTCAATCGATTCGCCTTGCATGTAATAATACTAAGTAGGTACCCTTCTATAATTAATCTAACTAATATAACCTTATGTTTCTGGTGTCTGAAACCGAATGCCCCTAAAAAAACTATTACATTTTATAATAATTAAATATACATTTTATAGTAATTTATCGCTACTAATGACTTTATTTCTTGTATCACTTGCTAGTAGCTCAGTTCAATGAAACTAACCTAATAATTTAATGTTAAAGAAAATAATAAAAATTCAAATCTCGACTTTCCAAGAAATAGTGATAGTGTCCTGTTTCTATGATGTATACAAAGCCACTGTTAAAATATTATCACTTTTAAAATGATTTGACCTTATACTTTATAGTTGAAGATATTTATACTTTTCGGAAGTGTGCATAATGCCTTACAAATAGTACTTATGTCCCGTCGAGCATGGCGACAGGGCTAACTAAATTGGGCGAGTCTTGTGCTCGTCCACATAATTGGACAACCTAACATCCATACCTAAACGGAACCAAATTAAAGGTCTACTTAGTTAGATGCAACTAGGACTAGGTATAATAATAGTCCCCCTAGCCGATTTCGAATACGGTGGCCAGTTACAACGACTAACGTTTTGCTCGACATATTATAATGTCTGCGCAAACACAGGTGCACTCTCTATTCCTTTCACTCTCATAGCCCGATGGGACAGTAATCTGACAAGATCGGAGAGAGATCAGGCGCAGGACCAACGGCTTTAAGTGCTTTCCGAGGCACGGGGGTAAAACACCGCCTACTTCCAAACTCCGGGCTACCAGGAGAATTTCTGAACACAAAAACCCAGGTACATTTTTTTGACCCGACCAGGGGATCGAACCCGGGACCTCTGGCGCAGCCGTCGCTTTAAAATGCGACCCTCCAACCGCTGCGCCACGGAGGCAGTTACTACTAGGTAACCCGATTTTCCTACGTCACATCTTGATTTCACACTTGTCGTGGTGTTTGCGGATCGAGAAATCAATGCTGGAAGTCAGCAGGCCTAACATGCATGACACACTATTTCTTTCGATCGACATGACAAAATTAGTCGATCTATGCTATTTTATCATATTCCCTAACATGCCAACCACATTGGACAAATTTATCCACAACGATAACGAGATATGTCAATTTCTAACCATTCACTCAATTTTATGTCAGATTTGGCTCAAAATGATCAACTTGACACAGTGACAGATTGACTCGATATTGCCCACAGATTAGTAAGAGTATATCTAATATTGCCCACAGATAATAATAAATAAATTCAAATTAATAAATATGTTAGGGATAAAAAATGTTCCACGGGGACTTTCTTTTCAACATTTTTACACTTTATTGTTTTTTGAGAGCCTAGGATAAAATTTGGCACGACTCAGTCATATATTTTTGCTTTAAATATGTTGTTTTTTATTTGTCGTCGTCGCTAATGGTGGACGATAATGTTACACGGCGAAATGTCAAAATTCGATAAAAATATGTGTGGCATGTTAGGGTTCAATGATAATTTTGACATATTTCGAATTTTGACAGTACGACATGACTTTCATGGCAGCCATGTTAGCAACTGCGGGTATGTCGATTTTTGACAAACAAACTCGCTAAAATGCCTCGATAATTTTTTATCACGGCGTGCATCTTAAGCCTGCTGAAGCAACATGTTTGACATTTCGCGTAGACAATTTCAATATTCTGATTTTCTGCTCCGTCGAATATTCTTCTAACTTACATAGCTAAATCTTTAATATACCTTAAAAAATATTTGTAATTTTTTAAGCTTGATTCAAACATGCTTCTCAATTAATAAATACACGAAAATACCGATTAAGTCTCAGCATTTTTCGAGCGCTACCTGGTGGTTTTACAGGGAACTATGTCGAGACTTCCGCTCCAGAATAAAAAAAATGTACAGTCTGAACGCGGATGCGCACTAGCTATGTCCGATGTGATATGAGAAAGACGTATGTTTAGTTATTGACGAAATGACACTAATTAGCTTTTGACTATTTAGAACATACAGCGTAAAGTCATGTAAAGCAAAGCAATATGTGCTTAATTACGAATTATAATAAGGGACAGTTTAGGAATTAAGGTATTTGTCACTTTTGACGGCCGGTGCTGAAGATCCTTTTTCTTCTTGAAAGAAAAAGGCATAATTTCAACACAGCTACATTAAATAACTACATTTTGATTACAAAAATGAAGTAAATATTCTCATAACACTGTACATTTCTTTGTTAACTACATATATCATAAGCTAATCTAAAATCATACACATCTTGTTATTAATATTATTTAAACAGTGTTCGAGGTAGAATGGTCCCTTTTATAAACTGTTATAATACACTTAATACAGGATGTTGTTGGTCAGTGACATCAAACTCAGGGATGATGAAAAGTTATGCTTATTAAAAAAAAAACTTAAATTATATGCAAGTTTTGTAAAAGAAAACCTCTTCACAACATTTAAAAAAATTGCAAAAATAATGGGGAAACTCGCACCCTCGCCTGTAGCACGCGCGTATGCGTCGCTCTTCAAAAGGTGTTTTGGACCAGTTTTCTTGTTTTTTGAGAAAGGACTCTTTCGTGCTCACAATTGGATCTTAATTGGTACATCCGCCGGCAAAAGTTATCGCCATATAGAACGCTTGTGACGATAAAGGAGGGCCGTCAAATATAGCATATCTGTTGACCCTGACGAAGGATGACGTCACTTTGTGGGCGATTTCATTGGCTTGATTCAAGTCGTCCGTCCATGCAGTATCCCAATCACGAATTATTGCGCCAAAGAATTAGTTTTAACGTAATCATTTGTATGAGAATGTGAAAGCGCCTCTATCGGACGTAAAACAAACTAAAAATTTGTCATGAATAACATGATATTTTTCAATAATTTTAATTAAATAGATCGTTTAACTGGACGCGCCATAATTACATCCTTCATTAATAAAATCTAGGTTATTCAGTATGAAGTTAACATAATTTGAATTTTCATAGAATTTATATTTTGGCAATACTAAGAGCCTGTTTCACGTTAATGACAATTGCACTAACCAGTGAATAATTCAAATATTATCATTTGGTAATTTTGGTATGAAGTAATGGTCAGTTAGCATTATTATTTACACTGGCTTCATATTAGGATATGATTCGCATACAATTACATTACCTAAAGATTAATTCACCCACTCAAACACGCACACACACGCACGCACGCACACACACACACCTAGTAAACGAGATACGAGGAGTATACGATACGCACACACAACGCCAAAATAATGTTATGAACATCGCGGCATCGTTTAAAATTATTAACAAGAGGCGATTGTGCGGTGACGGTGAACGACAGAGCGCGGACGGAGCCTCATTTTATTAATCTAATATCAATTCGTCCAAATTACACGGCATTGTGAACTTTATCAACATTAACTTGAACTGAAGAGTCACGTAAGTAATCTTAAATAACCAAGCCCCTGACCAGCAACTTTCAATTACATGTCATGTACTTAATGTTGACTTAAAGTCCCTCATCTCGGCTCACGGGCTCAAATATTGTATGAAAATCCATTACGTGATAATCGGTAATGTGGCACAAATCGCCTGCACTATCACGCAAAGAGGAGATAGTTCGTAAATCGAACGCCACACGCGCCGGTTATTATGAGGAAAAATATTGCGTAATTTAAATATTTATACAATAATATTTGGCATGACTTGTTAAAAACAAGGATGGGCATGTAATTTCAGTTGATGTGTACATTTATTTTGTTAAAATTATTTATACGGCGAGCCGCACCGGTGAATATATCCGACTGACTTATTAGTTAACTGTTTTATTGCCTTACAGAAAGCGCGAAAAGCAGAGTATTCACCTCGGGCATAAAGGTGTCGTTGTCTTGGGTGAACTTAAATCCCTCGCTACACTCAAAAACGCAATCATGCCCTCGCTTCGCTCGGGGATCTCAATCCTCATGCTTTGCTCGTGATTCAAGGTGGTGCCCGCGCCGAAAGACACCACTTTACGCCCTGGGTGAATAATCTATTATTAATTTCGACTCCTGACCTTGAACTCATTGATGATAATGATAACGAAGACGCGGCTAGTTACGTACGAGACACGTATAGTCTTATGTATGTAGTATTGTGTTTTATTTGTTTTCATTGCAGCACATTGCATGTGAGACAATGAATAATTTGCAGTTCGATGAAATGGAAGTAGAAACGAACTTAGCAGAGGTATTTATAAAAGTTTTATTAATTAATAGGTTACCTACTCAACTAAATAATAATGTGAAGAAGATACACCATCCATCAATACACGGACGGACTGCGTAATACTATTATTCGTCAATAGATGGCGCTATTTTGTATTTTTATGCAGTACGAGTATTAGACCGGATCGGAGACAGTGAACTTCGTATCCCCGGTTCCTTCCCCGTAAAGGAGACATTTTTTTCATGTATGGAGGATGGGCCCACCATAAATTGTGACATCTAGTAATGAAACATATATTCATTTGTTCCTAATAATGTCTTATAAACATTAACAATATTAGTATTTCTTTATCTAACGGGAATATTTCAAAATTCATCATTACTTAAATCCACACACGTACCAGTTGACGCACATTTTCAGTCGTTTCTGATAATCACAGTCGTTGAAATCTCACTGCACAGTTACACAACAACGGTTTAGTGGAATAGGGGCCGTACTTGATGCTTTTTGCTTCTATTTTTTCGTCAAAAATCCGGAGAAAACAAACACTCAATTCAAAACAAACCAAAACAAACGGAAGGTGACGGAAAACCAAACGCCAAACGGAAAGTGTGACAAATGACACTTCAGCCATTCCTGTCAATGTCAGTGATAACTGTCAGAGTTGCTATCCGTTCCACGGCTTTACTAAATAACCGTTTTATGCAAAAATCTTAAAAAAGCAATTATAATATTTTATTCGGAGATTCCAATTGCTTAAAATAAATAAAAGTAGAAAAACGTGATATAAACAAAATCACGTACTTCAAATAATTGATATTGTTTTTATATTGACCAGCCCGTCGTTCCTTTACACCAGGGATGCACAGACCGCGGCCCGCGGGCCGCTTGCGGCCCGCCGGTCGAATACTGGTGGCCCGCCGACAGCAAAAATAATACTCTCGTACATTCGAAAAATATTGAATTCTATTCCAGAATAAAACCAAAAAAAATATGTTCGAAAAGTAATTTGAATCTCGCGCGCGCGCTCTTAAGTGCACGAATTCCCGATTGCTCGCGTAGGTAGATACACGAAGCTTCCAGAGTCGGTTTCGAGATTTCTCCAGACAGTTTTCGACTCTATACGCGCGGTATAAAAGCCACGCTAACCGCAGCGACCGATAGTTCGGTTTTAATTTGAGTGAAGTGTCAATAGTTCTAGTGTAGATTTTAACTCGACTAGCCGGTGTCATATATTTTGATCCACATTCAACGTAGATTTCCCGTCAAGTGCCGTGTATAATTGTGTTGTGAAATCGTAAGTAAAACTCTGTTATTAATAAGTGTTTCCCTACCTATTTAAATCAATCTACCTAAATAAAAAAGGATGGGTAATTTAAGTAGGTACTGTAATTGTTTTTAGGTGCTGTGTTAATCCTAGCCAGGATTAGAACGCAACATGGACAAGCCAGGACCTAGTAAAAAACGTAAGGTTAAAGATGAAAATCGGCAGTTTCAAGAAATTTGGACTGAGAAATACTTTTTTGTATGGTCGCATAATAAAGTCGTTTGTTTAATTTGCAAGAATTCTGTTGCGATTGCAAAGGAATATAATGTAAAAAGGCACTATGAAACGCAGCATCCTACTTTTACCAAGTTTACAGGCGAATTAAGAAAGCAAAAAATGTTGTCTTTAAAACGGGAGCTTATTGGTCAGCAAGCTATGTTTACAAAACCCATCCAAGATTCAGAAACAGCTACAGAAGTTAGTTATGAAATTTCTCGAATGATAGCAAAGCGCAGTCGCCCCTTCAATGATGGGGATTTTGTAAAAGAATGCATAGAAATTGCCGCTAAGAAAATGTGTCCAGAAGCAGCAAAAAAGTTTGAGAAAATTCAACTGAATCGTATGACTATCCAAAGACGTATTATGTCTTTGTCAGGTAATATTGCGGAACAATTAAATGAAAAAACTAAGATCATTGAATTTTTTTCATTAGCACTCGACGAATCCACTGATATTACTTCCACAGCTCAACTTCTCATATTCATACGAGGTGTTACTCAAGATTTTGAAGTCGTAGAAGAGTTGTTAGGAATGTGTTCATTGAAAGGTCAAACCAGAGGAGTTGATATACTCAATGTACTTTTGGATGAGTGTTCAAAAACTGATTTGGACTTATCAAAATTATCGGGAGTTGCCACTGACGGTGCTCCTTCGATGATTGGTGTCAATTCTGGGCTAGTTACTTTGCTGAAAAAGCATATGCAAGAAAAAAACATAAACGCTGAAGATCTCATGCAGTTTCACTGCATTATACACCAAGAAGCCCTCTGTTCTAAAAAAATTGAATTTCAAAATGTCATGAAAGTGGTAGTTTCGACTGTAAATTTCATAAAATCACGAGGACTCAATCACAGGCAATTCAAACAATTCCTTGATGACATCGAAAGCGAATATGGAGATTTACTGTATTATACAGAAGTAAGGTGGCTAAGTCGTGGATTGACCCTGGAACGATTTCTAAATTTAATAGAAGAAATTGGAATATTTCTGGCGGAAAAGCAAAAGGATGTCCCGGAACTTAAAAATCCTGATTGGTTGTGTTATTTGGCTTTTTTAGTTGACATTACAAATCATTTGAATGTCTTGAACACACGGCTTCAAGGCAAAAATCAACTGATATCCCAGCTCTACGCTCACGTATCATCCTTTCAATGCAAGCTGACACTTTTCAGATCGCAATTGAATTCTGGAAATTACAATCATTTTCCGAATTATAAGAAAATGGCTGAAAAATTCAACAAAACTGCGATTAATTTCAGTTATGTAGAAAAGCTAGATATTTTGATTCAATCTTTTCAAGAAAGATTTTCGGAGTTTAAAAAAGTGAAACCTCTGTTGGACATATTCAGCAATCCTTTCACGATTTCAGTTGAAAATGCGCCAGAGTCAATGCAGTTAGAAATTATCGACATTCAAAACGACCAAGATTTACACAACAAATTCAACGAAGGAGACTTGCTGAACTTTTACCGCTGCATTGATAAAAATACGTACAAAGAGTTGCGCATAAACGCTCTGAAATGTGCCAGCTTATTTGGTTCTACCTATATATGTGAACAAACCTTTTCAATACTAAATAATAATAAAACAAAAAATCGAAACCGCCTTGCAAATGAAAGTTTGGAAGCAGTTTTACGTGTTGCTACAAGTAAATTTGAGCCAAATATAAAAAAGATTGTAAGCACTATGCAGTGCCACGCTTCAAATTAATAAATTCTTTTTCAATTTTAATACATAATTATCAATTCTTTATTGTCTTTAATTACCTATACTTCTGGCGGCCCGCCATCAGTTCATAATTTGCCCGAGTGGCCCCTAGTCTTAATAAGTCTGTGCATCCCTGCTTTACACGTATTTGTAAAGGAGGAATGGCGTGATGAAAAATAGTCAATACAACGCATCTTTTAGTTCCAATTTAATATTCCGGTTTCGTCTAAACATTATCTATCGTCTAATTGTCTAAAAAAATAAGTTATTAATTTAGGGTGCAATGTCATTATTAGACGCTACAAGTTGCTACTGGGCCCAAAAAAAAATGTCTCCTTTCGATATTTTGATTGGTAACAATATTTCTGACACCTGAGTTTAATTGTGTCAGTAATCTGCAATACCCTAATTATAATATTTAAGTAGGATACTAATAACTAATACAGGTGTCAAAAAAAATACGAGCCAAATTCAAGGTTGTCAATCGAGTCTAGAATATAGGAAAAAAAATAACTTTCCTTTATTTTTTAATTTATTTTTCCTGTATTCTTAACTCGGATGACTACTACCACCCCCTTGAATATGGCTCGTACTTTTTTGCAACCTGTATACGTCATTATATTTATCAAAACATTCGCTAAGTAGGTATAAAACTATAAATCATCGAATTAATGTGCATTGATTTATGGCTTGAATAATGCTTATCAACATTGCGACGGAAAAGCGACTTTTTTAGGATTCCGTAGCCGAATGGCAAAAATCGGAACCTCATACCTAGTTTCGTCAAGTCTGTCTGTCTGCCCGTCTCTATGTCACAGCCACTTTATTCTTAAACTATTAGCATCACACAGCTAAAACTTGGAAGGTCTTATCTTATTTACCGCTTTCCGATTCAGATACAAAAAGTAAAAAAATACATTTAAGGGGGCGCTCCCATACATGAAACTAAAACCTTTTTTTTTTACACACCTATACGTGTGACCCATCCATATAGACACCCCTTAAGAATGGGCCTTTTTAAATGACATTGAGGTTTCTAAAACCATTTTTTCTAAAAAATAGTTTTTTTTTTGTGATATAGACGCTTCCAAAGTGGTAAATGGGCGTGACTTATCGTATAAATTTTAAAAATAGATTATTTTTTTCTTGTTATTTTAACTTATCTTAACAGACACATTCATTGTTAGTTTTACATTTTTTATTTTGTATATCCTTACAAATTTTTGCATTAATAATATTAGTAGGATATATGAATCGCATGCATTTATTAGTAAACACCTACATATTATTATTACAATATTACTATTATTAATGCATTTATTAATTTAGATAATTCCATAGAAAATATTATTCCTTTTGGAATAGAACGACAAGAGCGAGATGTCAGTAGGAGAAAGCTGTGCGATAAAAAGAGATGCGAGATGCGAGATGCGATGTAGCAGAACCACTGAGCAGAACCATTTTGGGCGGCTGTCAAACAGTTCGGCGTCACAAGGAGGCACGCACAGAATTACTTACATTTGATTTTTTATAATTTATTTTAGAGAAATTGTTCTTCTGAAACATGGCGACTTGATCGGAGATTGATTATTGTTAATTACAGCAAAATAAACCTAACAACATTTCATTTAGGAGGTAAATTAGTCCAAATCGAAGCCTCTATATTTGCCAATGCGCTTTAAATTTAAAGTACGCAGTTTGCTCATTCATTTCTTTAAACGTTATTTACGTAAAAAGTAAAGACAAAATAACACATAATGCATATTTACGAATATTTTCTGCAATAAAATAATTTTGCGTTTTACACTAGGGCTGCATGTTCGATATTTCGTGTCGACTGTTTATCATGCAGTAAACTAATATGTTTAACCTACGAAGATGAATATATATTACCTGGACGAAAGGTCATCTCATTTTAAGTTACTACTGTTACCTACTAAAGTTAGTTACAGCCATCCAAAATCGGTTTCGTTTGACAGCTTTTGCTTGTCCTTCTCTTCCGATAGGAATATTAATTTAATGGATAATTCATACTTTTATACCCTCACACCCTCATCGGTTCACTCTTTCACGAGTAAAAAAAATGTAACTTACAAGACTTACTTTATGTATCAAAAAGGATCCCAAGTTAGCGTCCTTTCCCATCTACCTTCACATTATTAACTTCGTTGTTTGATGGTTCCAGATGTACTTCCAGACGAATAGACGTACGTTTTCAAATCAAGGCATTAAAAAGGATAATAAGCTAGCTAAGGATGGTTATGGAAATAAAATATTTTATGATGATCCTAATGATTTTCCGTATATTAATAAACGAGAAGGTATGTATTTATTTCTATATAAATTACTAGCGGTTCCAGTGAACTTTGTTTTGCTTCTACTTAACCACCTTAAGGGCCAAAATCGCTTGCACCTCGCGTCCGTCTTTCGTTGAAGATGTGACGCCGGTTTTTAGGATTTCGTAGCCGAATGGCAAAAAACGGAACTTAGCCATTTATAGTTTCGTTAAGTCTGTCTGTCCGTCCGTCACAGCCATTTTATTCTAAAAGTAATAAGCATAACACAGTTGCACTTTACGATTACTCATAAAAATCAAAAATAAACAATTACCGTACATGAAAAATGAATGGATCAGGATGGACCAAGGGCCCTATTTTTAAATCACTCGCTTGGATATGGCGAGTGATTTTCGTGTAATTAAAAAATAGGGCCCCAGGACGAATAAAGTTTACCGATCTAATTTTCTTTTTCAAACAAATACAGTTATTGCTTTATTCGAATCACGATTTCTATGCATTTTCATTTCTTTCGTGCGGTAGTTTTATTCACGTGGATATATTACTTGATTTTTTTCGGTAAAACAGTGATACTCGTAATCGAATTACCACACGAAATAAGTTCGATCATGCGAGAATCGGCCTCCAGATTAGTAAAAATAAAATATCATCAGAAATCATTTTAAGGCAGGTGAGTTGATTACATGCTAAAAAGTGTATATTCCACTAATCTGTCAATTTGAGAGTGACGTAAAGAAAGGACAGGGCAGCAAAGTTGTAAAAACAACGTCATCTCGACATTCTCGAGCGAGCGTAGCTAATTTTATTTTAATTTTGAAGGAAATAATTCTTGGATAACGAAAAATATATACCTAATCTGACGATTTCCGCAAGCCGAAATAACAGAAATTCGTCGATAAAGTTAAATGCGTGCAGCTGCGTGATGCCTATATTTCCCTCTCCGCGTTTCTATTCCTCTCTCACTCTGTCTCTTATTATTACTCAACGCACACTTAGCTGTTAAAATTATTCAACAACACGTTGACATTACGTAAATCTCGTGTCCGTGAACGGTGTCTATGTGTGCGTTGCTCGAGGGCGCTTTGTTATAGTTTTACTTCTGTTACTATCCATATTTTGTGTTATTACCTTAATGCTTTTCAAAAACAAACATGTTAATGACGACTCAGTACAAGATATTTTTTACAAAAATCAGCGCGCCAAAAATGGCTGAAACTTGTAACAGGTACCTACTGTCAAAAGATGCACAAATAGATTCCCAGAAATTTTTTGACGAGTGCAGCTATCTTCAAGTTGAGGATGGGAACTTTTCAGACCGCTTGTGTATTTATTATTTATTTTAAAAGGTACACCACAACAGTTCACAGTAATATTTATTCCGTCCATAATATTATACACACTTAACCATAAATAAATTGTTTTGATTCAGAAATAGTCATACGGAATGTTACCCCATTTGAAGTTGAGGAGAAATTAATAAAGTTAGCAGAAGCAATTGAAAGAAACTCAGATCTATTCTGTCAGATCGAGTACCTAGTGCGCAAGATTCCAGTCAACGAAGTCAGGAACTTCGATATTAAACTAATGGTTCAGAACTTGTCATGCAGCGATAACCAAACGTCGATATCTAGTAAGTAATTTGATTTGTATGCTATATAAAGCTTTGTTGTGGTTAGTCTCAAAGTTTCGCATAAGCTTATCGTTTTACCTAGGCATATTATAGGTACAGACGCCAGCATACATTTTATTCATCATAATCATTATCAGCCAAAGGTAAAACAAAGACCTCCCCCCGATTTCTACAGCGACCTGTTGCAAGCGGACTGCATCCAGTGTGATCCTGCGATCTTTACAAGGTCGTCTATTCGTCTCATCAGCGTCCTACTGCGCTTTTGGTTGAAGGGTCTCCAATCTTATTTTATTTTATTCCCTCAAGTGTGTGTTTACACCCAGCACCTAGCAAGGTTCCCGCTGAAAATCAGTGTCGTGGCATGCTTACCATCTGCTGTCACGACTTATACTGAGCGGGGACCTTTTTGGCACACCTTGAGGTTCTATGTTTTTGTTCCGTCCAATTTATATTTTTTTTATGTTTATTTTGATATCTTTTGTTTTTGTCCTTGTTATTTTTAATAATAGCACCTCTTAAGCTCTTGTGTGACAAATAAATATATCATTCATTCATTCATCATTCATTCATTCATTCATTCCAATCTAGAACGTTTCTACCCCAAGACCCCAACGGACTTTGCGCGATTTGCCCTGCCCATTGCCACCTGAGTTTACTGATTAGCAGGGCTATGTCCGTTACCCTAGTTCCTTTAAGTGTCTCCTCATTTCTGGTCTCGTAGAGAAACACCGAGCATTGCCCTCTTCATCGCTCGTTGTGTGAGATTAGGTTTCTTTATGAGGCCCATAGTTGGAGAACTCTTTATTACTAAACCTATATTGTTTACAGAGTACCTAATTCTACAGATGGATGACAACACGCCGCTCGCCCACTTGGGGTACCTGGCGCAGATGGTGCGCGGCTTCTCAGAGCACGATATACACATCGTCGCCACTAAGAACACCGCGGCCGTCGCTCACTTATTCACTAATTTATGCCACATTGTAGGGTAAGAAAAAGAAGGACGAGTCGTCATAGTCGTATGAAAAAATATATAACTATTAGACATGACGGGTCTAAACGCGAATAAAAACGCAAAAGTTTCAAATCGTATATGAAAAAAAATATAAAAAAGGCACGAACTCGTCCGCAAAAATATTGTTTTTTTTTTACGATCTTTCATCTGACTTAACACCCCGTCAGAGAAATATCTTTGGGATAAAAATTAAATAAATAACATAATAAAAAATAATTTTCGCTTCTCTCTTCTTAACGTTCGATTACACGTCACATAATGTGGAAATAAAGTGATACATCTCGGCTTACAGGCCGTAATATTGTATGAAAATCCATCGCGCCCCGTGCTGTATAATTATGAAAATCGGTTAAGCCGGCAGAGCATGAAAAAAAAGATTTTGGTCTAGTCTTTAATAGACGCAGCGCAAGAGCGTCAAAGAACTTTCCCTGTCAAATTCGCCTTTAAGAATAATGATTATTTAGTAGTAGACGCTTAAAAACCATCACTTTTTCTTTTCCAGGTTGGACTTGGTGAAAACATTTTTCGTTGAGCAACCACTAAAAGAGGGAATATCAATAGATAGTTTAACAGGTACGTATAGTTATTTATTTAAGATTCGTAATTTAAAGAAATATTTTGTTGAAGCAACCACCTTTTTAGGGTTCCGTAGCCGAATGGCAAAAAACGGAACCCTTATAGTTTCGTCAAGCCTGTCTGTCTGTCCGTCCGTATGTCCACTTTATTCTGAAACTATTAGCATCACACAGCTGAAACTTAGTAGATAGATATCTTGTTCACCGCTTTCCGATTCAGATACAAAAAGTTAGGGGGGCTCCCTTAGATGCAACTAAAATTTTAAAAATAAATTTTTACTTCATCTATGTCTGGGGTATGTATATAACTTTAAAAAATATTGTGGTATTCTCGCTAGGTGAAAGTAAGTGGACCCCGAATTCAGTTTAAGGGTGGTACGGAACCCTCAGTGCGCGGGTCCGACTCGCGCTTGGCCGGTTTTTCTAATTCTCACTATATCTTCACATTTCCAAATTAAAAGTATCCACATTATCTGCAGTCTTACACACTGGCTGTATAGGAGTGGTCACGGAGCGAAGCGACGTAGATTCTGCCATCGATACGCTATTGGAAACCACCACAAGGGTATGTACAAAGTGGCTACTACTGCTACTGATATCTTTTTCGCAACTTAACTAAAAAGACGCACCTCGTAAATCAAATTAGTTTTGTTTTATTATTTTTTGTTTTCATTTAAATAGAGTTAAGTATCTTAAAAAACAAGATATCGAAAGACATAACAAAGAAAATACCTACGTCAAGAAAAATGATTTCAGATGATGAGTCATTTTTCTGTCGAGGCATAAGAGCGCTTTCACACTAAGCGAATTTAGCAGCGCGAACGCGCGACAGTCGCGCTGCCGATAATTTCATACGGCGCTGCTGGCACGTAAGTCGCGCGGGTCCGTCCCACGTCCCACCCCACTATACCCATTCATTATCATTACCCATTGCAGTGGTAATACTATCCCCGTATTAGCACTGCAAATGGGTAATGGGTGTAGTGGGAACGAACCAGTCGCGCGACAGACGCGCTGCTAATGTGAAGGCATCCGCTGCTGCCGCGCTGCTGTCGCTCTAATGTAAAGGCGCGCTAAATCTTCGCTTTAAAAAGTATAATGCTAAATTCTGTAAGGCGTAGTCATTAATCGCCATATTAAAGGAGGTGTATATGCTAAACCAGTCTTACCACGACACTAACAATAGTGCCATTATCGAAGTAAAATTTTGAAGGCACTCTGCATCTCTGCTGTTACTTGAAAAAAAAATCAAAGACTACCATGATGACTTCAGGAAAAGGTGTTGATATTGATGCTGAAATCATATTTCATTTGAATTGTCTTTCTCCCTACAGTATCCGTGGAAGCTGAGCCGTGTTCTGGTGGAGGAGAGCGTGTTCAGCAGCTTCAGCCAAGCGATAGCTTGGAAGGCTGACTTGAAGCCAGAACAGCTGCCCATGAGTCTGCAAGCCGCAGCCGCGTCCAGCGCGAAAGCCTTCGCCTACGGAGGCAAAACATTCCTGATTAACTACGCAGGGGACGCCGACGCCACTTGCGGCGCGATACTTGTAGAGGCCTACAGAACAACCAAAGAGTTGCTATCTCTCTTGGCAAAGCACCACTCTCTCTGCCTATCCCTGTGGGCCAGCGACATCGCCCAAGCCAACGAGATCGCACACAACGCTACGTCTTCCATCGTCTGGATAAATGACTACGGCTTTTTTGACGGGCCACCCCAGGCTTCGCGGGCTTTTTATGCAGAAATCACTTGGTCAAATATTAAACAAATGTTTGGATGCCTAAAAGAACATATGTCACAAAAACAAGAGGCATGGGCGAAAAAAAGTTACAAAGACCGGTGCAAAATTGTTCTAAACGCCGTGGATGAGTCCTACAATGAAGAAATTGAATCTCAGATTAGTAAGACGGAGTTCTTGAGAGACCTTAGGATTGCGTTGCACAAAATAAAAACTGAAAATTTCGTTTCTACCGGAACTACACGTATGTGTGTGGGTATGTCGGTACCAGCAGAATACGGTTTTGTTTTCACCTTAGAGACTGATGATATAGAGCATTCAGCTAGGGCTTTGACGAATGGTTCGACTATCATAGTAGAAAATAATTTTCGTAGACATGGCATTACAGGGTTATATCCGCGGATGTGGGATTTAATGTTACCTTTAGATTTATATAGATGCAACTTGATATATAATAGAATAACTTTATATTATATTAACTGGAAGTATTCGCTTTTTGAGCGAACTAAAGTCATTTGGACGAATTTTGGTACAATATTTGCAAACTAATTAAATTCAATTGTTTAATAAGTGCCTTAAGTGTTACATAAGGAGCTTAAGTAACAATCAAATCAAGATTTAATACAAAACGAAACCACGTAACTACCCTAATCCGGGAAGCAAAGAGGTCATACTATAAGAAGGAGTTCGACAAGTACAGTGCAAAGCCATATAAACTGTGGACGTTACTAAATACCTTAACCAAGGACAAGTTACAACTAAAATATGTTCCCTCAAAACTCAATGTCGACTCAATAGAGGTCACCATAGGATCATGTTTAGCTGAGAAAATACCGATATATTTTCATGTTAACTACACGCGTGCTCTACCAAACCCACCTTTACACAAGACACAAATGGAAAGTCTAGATCCATGTACTGAAAAAGAGATCGTTGATATCATCAACAATGGCATATGCTGAGTGAGGTCCTCTTGATAGGGACATTACAGACACACAACGGACACTGGGTTGCTTCTATAGAAATATTAATGTAGTTTCGTCCGACCTATCTATGTTTGTCAGTTTTGTTTGTTTATGTTGCTTTTTTGTCTTATTTCATCTGTTTTTTTTTTTCATTTGTGTTTAAAATTGTGTCTGTTATGCTGTGTGTGTGTGATGTCCTTGATGTATTTTCTTTCTTTCTTTCAATCTCGATTCTAATGCTAGTGTCGGTCTAGATGGCATCAGCACAAAACTTATCAAATGTGTAAAAGACTCAGCAAAAACTCAAAATGCTTTGATAAACTTTTAGAAGCTGGATCATTTCCAGACACACTTAAAAAAGCTAAAATAACTCCAATTTATAAATCAGGAACCAAAGCAGAACCCGGCAACTATCGTCCTATCTCTGTATTGCCGGTACTATCAAAGGTTCTAGAAAAAGTTTTGCATACACGGTTACAAAACTACCTTGTATCAATAAACTTCTTTTTTGAACGGCAATACGGGTTTCGAACAAAAGTAATACAATGACAGCAACAATTGATCTTGTCACCAAAATTTAACACAACATTGATAAAAGAAGCATTGTGCTAGGAATATTTATCGATTTAAAAAAGGCCTTTGACACATTTAGCCATAAATTGCTTGTCAAAAAATTAAAAGTCTTTGGTCTTGCTGGCAGTGCCTTGAAAATGTTCGAATCCTTCCTCTCAAATCATTTACAGATAGTATGGATAGATAGAACCACCCAAAGTCCTCCACATGTCATATCTTGTGGAGTTCCGCAAGGATCGAAACTAGGACCTCTGCTTTTCCTAGTCTACATTAATAACATGCACGAATTAGGCTTAAATGGCCATGTAACACTTTATCCTGACGATACATGCCTTTTTTACTTCGGTCCGACAGTGGATGATTTAGTCTCTCATGCCCAACACGACCTCGACACTCTTCACGATTGGTTCCAATACAATTTGCTAACAATCAACTTCTCTAAAACTAGCTACGTTATTTTCAAGGCCTTAAATAAACCAATGGCTACCTACTTACCACTAGTAATTAATAATATCCCTTTAAAAGAAAAAACACATGAAAAATATCTTAGACTTTACATGGATATCACTTATCATGGAATACTCACATCAACAGTTAACAACCAAGTTAATAGCAATCCGTGCCTTCCTCAGGTTTAATGTTGGATTCATACCACGTAAACTTCTTTTTACAATTTACAACAGTTTAGTTAAATCACATCTGCTATATCTCATTGAAATCTGGAGAAGCGCTGCCAAAACGAGTTTAAGCAAATTGCAAGTCCTACAAAATAAAATAATTAAAACAAATTTTAAGTATAATTTTCCGGTCATCGACCTCAAAAACATATCTCGCGAAACTAATCAAATGAATATTAAACAATTATACATTTACAACACCTGTATATTCATCTATAAAACTGTTAACAAAAAAATCCGTACTGAACTACAATTTAACAAACGTCCGAAGGTTGGGCGCCCCTGCACTCTACGCGCGAGCTTCATTGTTCTGTTCTGCATAAGACCCGGACAAGAAGGTCTACTACGAAAAACGAAATCAGTCAATACGATTATCGTTTTTCGGATCCTAAACATTTTTAGTATGGAATCCCTACTACGAAATGCTTCGAATCCGCAAAACGAGTATCAAGGTACGGCCGAACCTCAGTTGCATACGAAGGTGCGCGACATTTTAACAAGTTACCCTCGGTCATCAAAAATATTGACTCGCTCAATGGGTTTAATAAACGGCTAACAAATTACATATTGAACAATAATTAACGTATCTACATGAAGTTTTGTGCATTATTCGGATCTGTGCCTACTGTTGGTTGGTTTGTGACGATGATAAACATAAATTAATAATATTGTAATGCCGGTTGTTTGTTTATTTATTTATGCACTTATGCAATGTACGGCAACAAATTGGAAAATTTACTTTTGTTTACCCATGTTCTCATGTAAGTGATATTATGTACTTTGTCTTTATGAGAATAAATGTCTTTAAACCTAAACCAATATTGCACTTAAAACTTCGTTACCGCTAAGGCATTCCATAATATTACAAACTATGAGTATAGTTTTTTATAATAACAGATACAGAAAAGTTTTAGGTCTTGTCTAAGTAGCGAATCTACGAGTCAGGTGTTAAGTAGGTAGTATCTTAAAGAGTAATCATTTTCATTTTTAAGAACTTTGAGAATAATGTCGTTTCGTTTTTAATTTAAGAAGGGAGTCTATTAAATATTTTGACCGCCATGTAGTAAGAAGGACTGGTATTTAACATTTTAATTCTTGATTGTGGAAGGTACAGTCTGCTTTTGTGTCTTGTGTTTATATTGTCCTAATGTCGAGCCTGCAATCAATTGTAGAAATAAATAAAAATATAAACGACATGTTAACACTCATACATCCCCATTTCGATTGGTGTCGGTCAGACAGAGTACTTATTAAAGAGACACACACACACACACACATACACACTAAACAACAAACACAACACAACACATCAGCTGCACTACACGAGGTAAGGGTCTAATTCACACACACACACGCACGTACACCACATTCCGTCAACTTACATCTACACATTCTGTGAGTAAACGAGATACGAACGAGTCTACGATACGCATATCGCGACACCAAAAATTTATTAATGACCATCGTTTAAAAAATGATAAACAAAAGTTGATTGTGCGGTGAACGGTGACTAATAGAGCGCGGATGGTGCCTAGTGATATTTAATCATATATTTTTTTAAAAACACGGAATTGTGAACTTCATCAACATAAATTTTAACTCAAGAGTCATGTAAGTAAACTTAAATAACCAACTACCTACTTACCTATCCATTGCATAGTAAGAAAATAGTTACTTGATTATTTTTAAATTTGCCTCTTAACCTTGAACTCATTGATGATAACGAAAATGAGGTTAGCTAAGAAACACTTGACTGAAATCCTATCATAGTTTGTGTTTTATTTGTTTTCATTGCAGTTTGACGATGAATAAATTGCAGTTCGATGAAATGGAAGTAAATACGGACCTAGCTAAGGTAATTTTAAAGTATTTTAATCGTTACGTAGCTAAATTATATCATATCATTCATCATTATGTTACAGAAGGTAAACCATCCAAATAACGGACAGACTACGTATTACTAATATTTGTCAATAGGTGTCGCTATATAATATTTTAAGCCCTAGCGGATGGATCCAGCGATAATACTCTATATCCCCGGTCCCTGTCACCTATTTTTTGTAACCTAAGTTTAGTTAGATGTGTCACTAATATGCAATACCCTTATTACGAGTAAAGTATTTGTCTTCAAGTAATATATTAATAATCAATATCATCAAACTTATCGAAACTGGCCCTAAGTATAAATCATGGCATTAGTGTGAAATGGTACCTATTTTAAATTATAGTTTGATGACACTTTTTCTGTGGCCTAAATATACATTCAGTCTATAAATTGAATCAACAAACTTTGAGTGTCATTTATTTATTTATTTAAAAAAAATCTTTATTCAGGCAACATAAAACCCATACACATTAACAACAATTGATATTAATTGAAATTGAAATCCCAATCAACATAAAATATATCAGTCACCTTATAAAAAGATCCTTCCTAAAATGATTTCAATGAAATTCCTTACTATTGTGTGGCAAACATCAAAGTGCCGCATTTAGGGGAAAACATAAGGGGGATATATTTTCGAGAATATATTTATTTCCATAGATTCATAGTTGCAAAACTAGACAGTCTAGCGGGAAGGTATAAGGTCCTCTTGTTCCCATCCCCTCCCCTTAATTCGGCCGCACAACGGAATATGTAATATATTTTTTTATTTGATTTTAAACACCCTTTTATTAAATTTTAACTTTAATAAATTTGATTAATATTTTCTTGTAATAGTATTTGGTGATTCAATTTAGGTGACAGGTCTACTATTTTAGGACCAAATATTACTTATTAGGTCACTGAAAATGCATTTATTAGGTAATTGATAAATTTTGCCCATTTTATTCTGTTATTCAGGGCAAAGACATAGCGCACTCATAATAACGCTGCGTGCAAGTGATGCTTACCTTTGTATTATATTATCTGTGCCTGTGTGATGAAAGTAACATAACTTTCTCATAAGTTTAAAATAAGTTTCAAAGTTGGCATCCTTTCCCGTCTACCTTCACATATTTATTACGTTTTTGTATGTTTCCAGGAATACTTCAGGGAGAATAAACATAGGTTTTCTTCACAGAATAGAATTGAAAACAAAATAAAATCAGCTGAGGATGGTTATGGAAACACAATATGTTATGATGATCCTATAGATATCCCGTATACTTATAATAAACAAGGTATTACTATTTCCTATTTTATTTACTTCTATTACAATGTGGTATGTGGTGTACTATCTAGTATCTATCAATGTGTAGATCTTTCGACGTACGTTGCAATTACGACATTCGTATTTTGTAGTTAGCGACATTCGATGTGGCGCGATGGGGCGTAAGGAGGAGAAACCCTATAATTTTACAGTCTTACTAATAAAGATACACGCAGAAGTATACGCCTGTTATACACGTGTTGTAAGTGGCTACCAATAGAACCTATTTTGACGTAAGCATTGTATAAAGGTGGTATAGGATCGTTTTTGTGCCATACATTTTTACACAGCGCTTATTCAGTCGGAGACCCTTGTTTAGCCATTGTTTAGTGATAACTCTTTTGAGTCTGTGTCAATAATCTTGTATTACAAGCTTTAAGCTCTTTTAATGAATTATCACAGATATCTCGTAACTTTTAATTTAGAGCCCAATATATGACGTTCAGAAGTCCAAGATTTAATTTATTTTAGCTGTTTTACTAACTTTAATATCGCCAGTACTTTGGTTGGCAGTTGTTTTCGTGTAGTAAAACATGAACATTTTCTGTATCAGATCGGTCGATACGTTTGGAGTCTCTCGCATCTGTTATAACCACGTTAAGAGTCACAATCTCTTGCAGCCCGCATCGTCTTTTGTTTTATGTGACGTCCGTTTTTCGAGTTCGAGTTTGCAAGCGATTTTAGAAAAGTGGTTAGGCGCGAGAGACTACAAATGTACATACTAGACTTCAGTATCGAATACTTACTACTTATAACCAGTATATATTGGTGCATGTGACGAAGTCGCTGGGAACCGCTATTTGTGTTGGTGTGAATGGGACCTTGTGTTTTCATAATGACGACACGTTTGGTGCAGTGGTTAGCGCTCCTGACTACTGAACCAGCGGTGACGGGTTCGAATCCTGTAAGGGGCAAAATATATAATATGTGTGATGAGCGTGAACATTTGTAAGTTATTGATGTTATATGTATTTAAGAATTTATAGTAGACGCCCCCGTCATAATAGTTGTCTGGTAGGTACTTACTTCGTAACACAAGGAAGAAATTTAATTCTATTTTAATTGGTGTGTTGTCTGGCGCAAATTTATATATTTATTACCTATCGTTTACCTGTTGTGTCACTTTTTATTATTAATTTACAAAGGTATACCAACAGTTTGAATTATACATACACTTTTAACTATACCTTTTCTGATCCAGGAGGAATTATACAGGATGTTACCCCGTTTGAAGTGGAGGAGAAATTAATAAAGTTAGCAGCAGCAATTGAAAAAAACTCAGAACTATTCTGCCAGATTGAGTACCTTGTGCGGGAGATTCCAGTCAACGAAGTCAGGAACTTCGACATTAAACTAATGGTTCAGAACCTGTCATGCAGCGATAACCAAACGTCAATATCACGTAAGTGGTTTTATTTGTATGCAATGCTTTCAAAAGTTGGAGTAAAACCCTGTTTACAGGAGGGGATAAAACGGCTGTTCCATTAAAGTGCTGTTTAATTAAATTTATTTCAGATAACTTTAGGGCTATGAGTGCTACCTTAGTTCTTCTACGTATCTCCTCATTTCTGATTTGATCTTGTAGAGAAACACCGAGTCTAGCCCTCTCCATCGCTCGTTGGATTTTAAGCTTCTTTTCGAGGCCCATAGTTAGATACCTCTTTATTAAATAAACCTAATATTGTTTACACACACCTTGTATAGATCGCAGGATTAAACTGGATGCAGACCGCTTGTGATCGGTCGCTGTGGAAAACCGTGGGTGAGGCCTATGTTCAGCAGTTAACGTCATTTGTCTGATAATGATGATGATTATATTTTAAATTGCACTTGTAAAAAGCTACTGTGTCAGACGAGGAAACGAACCCCGTGTCTTAATAGATACGCTATCCGGGCGCATAGGTTTTTTTTTTTTAAATGTCATGCTGTGTGTTTTGATCTTACAGTGCTATTGGATTACACTGTAAGGCCAACGTTGGTTTAGTGTTATTTATTTATTAAAGTTTTTCAATTCGGAAACTATGTATGTTATAAAATTGTTGAAGCTGTTAACTGTGGCCTCCTTGGAGACCAATTCAGTAAGTTTATATGGGTCGTTGATTCTATGGATGTTGCAAGTAATCATATGGTCAGAGCGTTTAGAGGAAAATCTTGGGCATTCTGTTAAAAGGTGTTTGAAGGATTGTATGGAAGTGTTGTCACATGGGCAAGAGTCTGTAATAGCAATTTTGAAACGGTAGAGATATTCTCTGTGATACCCATGATTTGTCAGATATTGGGTGAGTGCGAATTTGGGTTTGACAGACTTCTGGAAGTCTCTTATTTGTGTAAAAGTGGTTAGTAGGCTATTAGTGTAAGAACAGCTGGTAGGAGTGGAGTACAGTCGCTCTTGTGAGATCAATCATGCATGCATTGATGAGGTCACGCAGCCTACGCGTTGAAAGCACTTGCAAAATTCAATAGACTTGCCAATGTGTCGGTGGCCGAGTGGCGTAGGCATGCGCCCGGGTAGCGTAAGACATGGGGTTCGATTCCTCGTCTGAAACAGTTGGTTTTTAGGGTTCCGTAGTCTAACATGGAACCCTTATAGTTTCGCTATGTCCGTCTGTCCGTCTGGCTGTCCGCAGTTCAGCGCCTGAGGTGCCAGAAAACTGTAATTTGGCTTGGGTGTGTATTTTAATTTCCTCGCTTAAGTGGTAAAATAAAATTATAAAAAATATTTTTTGGGGATCTGTGATTTTTTTTAACTTGTCAAACCCATCGTGTGGGGTATCGTTGAATAGGAATAATATTTTTTTTAAATTATTATGAGTTTGCTAACATGATTTTTCGATTAAGTGGCTTGTTTCCGTAACATTCAGTTTGCAAATTTTGGTTAGATTCCCATTTCCCCACCCTCTCCCAACTAAATGGTAGTAGGTGGATACGTGAAAAAATTCGCAGCACGAGCATATATGATAAATTTAAAAGGAAAACTATCACGGCTATCATAAGTCAACAAATTACGGAGTTGTAATCAATAAACTTAAAGCAAAATAACTGTCATATAAATTTTCGCCTAAAAACTTATGATGATGATATTGTTCACAGGCTACCTAGTTCTGGAGATGGATGACGACACGCCGCTCGCCCACTTGGGGTACCTGGCGCAGATGGTGCGCGGCTTCGCAGAGCACGATATATTCATCGTCGCCACTAAGAACACCGCGGCGGTAGCTCACTTATTCACCGAATTCTGCCACATTGTAGGGTAAGTAAAAAAAGATCAGTCTCCATACATCGACTAACAGCGCCATCTAGTCGTGTCGAGCTGAGTCAGCGTGTTACGATGATATGTAGTGACAGCGGTAGATCATAGATGTCGCTACATGTTTATTAATGCAAAAAAAGTCATGAGTATTGGTAATTGACAAATTTGTGTTGATTTTTAGACGCGTTTTATATATTAGTTAATTATTGTAGGAAATCCTCAAGAGGAGTGTTTTTTTTATAATTCGTCCACAAAAACAGTGCTTTATTTACAACCTAACACTCGTAGGTAAATGTAACTCACTGCTCGACGATTCGGCTGTGTTGCAACAGCCTTAGGCCCAATTTCTTCATCGATAGTTAATGGTAAATTTACGTTACCGGCGCAGCTGAATATTTACGATTATGTGTGTTTTGAAGAAAAAATACCTAAAAAGCGGGCGACCCAAAGTTTATTCTGACACCTCACGTCACTTGATAATTGCTATTACTATAATACTACTCATACTCATATTTGTATTCGTGTTTAGACCGCTCATGTCTACTTCTTATTTTAATGGCACGCGAAAGTTTAAAATCTTAAAAGAACTGCATTTAATGTCGCTGTGTTAAAATGTATCAAAATCCGTTAAGTCTAGTCTTGAAAAGAAAAGACACAGCGCTAAAGCGGCGATACTTTTTTTTGTTAAATTCCTTTATAAATAATGTTTTATTAGTCGCACCAATACTTTTTAACCGACTTCAAAAAGGGTATGAATTCGAACAAACAGTCGAATCTCATATGTCATTCAATATACCGATTTTATTTTATTTTTTCCAGGTTGGACTTGGTGAAAACATATTTCGTTGAGCAACCACTAAAAAGGGGAATATCAATGGATATCGTATCAGGTCAGTTATTTTATTTATTTTAGATTTGTAAAATGATAATTACCTTAGCAACCACCTTTCTTTTACAAACTTCTGCAAACTAAAAGCATCCATATTATTTGCAGCTTTTTGTACCGGTTGTATTGGAGTGGTCACGGAGCGAAGCGACGTCGACTCTGCCATCGATACACTGTTGGAAACCACCACCAGGGTATGCAATTAATTATTATAAGTATTAATTTTAAAGCTTCTTAGTCTTTTGCTGAATTCTGAAAGGCGTCATAGTCAGTAGTCCCGATATTAAAAGGGGGAATTAATATGGCAACTCACAAGCCATGTAAGCCAAAAACCGAAGAAAAAGGGGGGAACATGCCTAATTAACTAGTCTCACCACAGCGAAACTAACTTTTTTCAAAATAAGTACCAGCAGTTATATTACAAACACTAACATTTAGACATTTCCTATTTTCTTAGGGCTACCTAAACAACTATATGAAGGCAAGCGTCACTTGCACATTACAATTTAATCATTGGTTTGGCGTGTACTGTAATAAAAAGGTACATACAATGAAACCATAAAAATAAAAAACATATAAGTGTGTATCTTTTTGATAGAATTTAACACACCCACTTAAAATCTTGCGGCTACAGATCTTTTATTTAAAATTTCTTTATGACTAGTGCCATGGTGTACTTAAAAGTAGGCACCATCAAAGTTAATTGCAGAAAAAGTCAAGACTACCATGATTATACTTCAGTAAAAGTTGTTGATATCGATGGTCAAATCATATTTTATTTCAAAAAGTCACAACCTGTCTACGCGACACATAACTTATCTGCTTTTTCCCTACAGTATCCTTGGAAGCTGAGCCGTGTTCTGGTGGAGGAGAGCGTGTTCAGCAGCTTCAGCCAAGCGATAGCTTGGAAGGCTGACTTGAAGCCAGAACAGCTGCCCAAGAGTCTGCAAGCCGCAGCCGCGTCCAGCGCGAAAGCCTTCGCCTACGGAGGCAAAACATTCCTGATTAACTACGCAGGGGACGCCGACGCCACTTGCGGAGCGATACTTGTAGAGGCCTACAGAACAACCAAAGAGTTGCTATCTCTCTTGGCAAAGCAACACTCTCTGTGCCTATCCCTGTGGGCCAGCGACATCGCCCAAGCCAACGAGATCGCATACAATGCCGCGTCTTCCATCGTCTGGATAAATGACTACGGCGTTTTTGACGGGCCACCTCAGGCGTCCTGGGCTTTTTATGCAGAAATCACTTGGTTAAATACAAAAAGAATATTTGGATGCATAACTGATACTACTACGTTACGAAAACAAGAGGCATGGGCGAAGAAGAGTCTCGAAGAGCGTGCCGAAATTGTTCTAAAAGCCGCGGATGAGTTCTTCGATGAAAAAAATAATTCTCAGATTAGTAAGATGGATTTCTTGAGAGACCTTAGGATTGCGTTGCGCAAAATAAAAACTGAAAAATTCGTTTCTATCAGAAACACACGTATGTGTGTTGGTCTGTCGATGCCAGTAGAATACAGTTTCGTTTACACCTTACTTACCGAAGATACAGAACATTTTGCTAGGGCTTTTACGAATGGTTCGGCTATCAAACTACAAACAAATGTTGGTAGCTTCAAAAATGGCATTTCAGGGATATATGTGAATGTAGATAGCACCACCATTCCGATAGTTTGGTATGGTAACGACTTGGATAATTGTGATAAAAGAATTATGTATTTCAATTGGAAATATTCGCTTTTTGAGCGAACTAAAGTCATTTGGACGAATTTTGGTACTGTATTTGCGAACTAAGGCCGCCGATGTTAAAGATGTGTACACTTGTTACTTACATCTACATATTTTACTACCAATAACCTAGCTTGTTATGTATTGTATGTAAATGTGTTTTAAGGAGTGACTATGTAAAAAGTAAATAAAGAAGACCGCAATGTACCTACATAAAGTGTATTTTTTTTTAGCAGTGGACGTCCGATAGCTGATGATGATGACGTATTAAACGTGGTTCTGACCATGTTTTGACTATAGGTTTTGACTTAATTCGAGAGAGTAAAATTCGTAACTATAAAACTACTGTAGCGGTGTCAGTTTTGCAAGTAGGTATCTATCATAACATAAGATAAAATAACTCTTTAGTGCACATTACATAAATTACAAATTAGTTTAAAGGAAATATAATTTAGGCGGTTCTATCGCTATAAGCGATCTCTTTCAGACAACCTTTGGATCATATCATCTACCAACACTCCTAGATATTAGCGTCTACATAGTTTTAACCTTTTCTCCATTATATCCCTTTAAATCGGTGCTAAAAGTATAGTCGGAGTGTTGAATTTTTTTGTTACACCGCGTTAAAACCCTGACATAAATCAGACATAAATCAAGCCAATCCGATTGTTTATTTGCGATGTTTAAAAAGTTCTTATGCCGATACACTGGCGATCAGAGAGCGGTAAAAATAGGCCCTCTAAATGTCAAGCTTGACACAAATGCCGTTCCAGTTTCGAAGATCAAACAAAAGAGACCAGTGTCACATTATTATGACGTTTACAAAAGTACAATTTACGAGTCGCAAATTTGTTTACGCTCTTCGTGACTCCGATAAAGTTGAGTAGAGTGAGGCCAGTTAAATATGTGTCGAAATTAGCGTGTAATCATGAAGCCAGCTACTATGCGCACCAAAAACCAGGTTTACAGTGTCGGCAACTACCTGATGACCGGGAAAGTGCTTGGCAAGGGGCACTTCGCACGCGTCGAGGAGGCTACCCACAGGATCATTGGCAAAAAGGTACAAGTAACCATCCTGGCATGGATTCTTTAAACTATTTGTTGGTAGGCACTTGCCTTTTTGATTTTTCAGCCTTGGCTTTGAGTAATAAATCCTTTTAAATGTTTGACCCTCTTTATACCGTCAAATTAAAGAAAACGTGTGCTTGTCTTATCGACTGAAATCCTGTATGTAATTGAATAAAAAAATAGGGAACATCCACATTGAATCACACAACGATTGAGGCGATACGGTTTGTATGATCCGAGTTAACTTTTAAACTACCTTCCTGCCTTTGACGTTTAGAGGTCCATTCCATCTTAAGATTTCGATATTAAAGGGTGATAACCAAGATAATGAAAGGCTTTACGTGTAGGTAGTACTGATTCGATGATATTATTTCTGTGTTGTGGCTATTTCTTTACCTTTCGTAAGAAGAAAATCAATTTCTGGACAAAAAACAAAGATCGTTTAACGAAAAAGAAGATTTCGTGAAAGAGGAAAAAAGCGAGATAAAATTTGAATTAGGTCGTTAAATTCGTAATCCATGTTCTCGAAAACGGCTCGAATCGAACGATTTTGTCGAATACAGGTTTTTAGCCAAAACTGTTACAACCTTCTAACACGCAAAAAAGCTCTGATATATTACCGGAATAGAGCTCCGTCGCCCAGATATCATGACATATCATGGATTCATGGCACGGGCGTATAGAAAAAGTCGAATTTGTATACCGTACCTACTTTCCACCCAAATACAAACCTTGTACGACGTTGATGAAATAACGCATGATTTGCGCGTCCTTTGTGGCCAGCGCGTTCTTTCTTACATCATGTATGAGCCCGTCAAGTTGCGAATGCATTGGAACCTTGTCAAATTAATAACCTCGAAATTTCATTTGCAACTTTAAAAACATCCCAAAATCTAAATAGTTAGATTTTTAAATTATTGAATATTTAAGGCCCACTTTTCATTGATCATTCTTATTATTTTGCACATTTTTTATAGCTCTGTAAACTATGAAAAATGTCAGCTGAACATAAAAAACTATGGTGTCATAATTTCAAATCGCTTTATTAAATCTATGAAGAGTAGCGTTTTGACAATAAAAAAAAGTACATTAACGATTGGCGGTGGTAACTAGCCTATTGTTGGGGCTTTATTCAATTTAACCGTCCGCGTCCGGCCTTGCCGATTTATGCCTACCCACTTTTGTAAGGAGCAACCTTAACAAAATTGCGGTACTTTTAGGTGGCGATTAAAATAATCGACCTGACGTGCATCAAGGAAGAGTACGCGCGCAGAAACCTGCACCGCGAGCCGCGGGTCATGGCCAAGCTGCGGCACCCCTGCATCGCCGCCCTCTATGAAACCATGATGGTACGTATATTTAAAAAATTGCTTGCCGTTTCAACCTTCAGTCTTCCAGGAGGTTACGGCTGCGTTTCCACAGAAGCAGAGCTGTGTGTGTTGAAAAAACATGTGTAATACAATCATTGGCACGTTTTTCACTTCTCTGCTGACCTCCGCTTTTGTGGCAACGCGTCATAGAAAGGTGTAACTATTAACTTGTCACAACAGAGGAATGTAATCTATGAACTAGGTAGGGTCTATGTTGAGCAGACTTAGGCGAGTATTCAGTGACGTGAGCAAAATGTACCTAGGCAATCTTTCTAACCCGTACCCCTTCTGGGCCATGTACACGGTACGCTCCTACGGCCTAATATACGAGGTCAAAACGGCCTGTTTCACCATGTCTGAATAAATTCTGGTTAGCGTTACCATCTTACAGACACTTCATACGAAATGTCGTTCCATATTCGAATTCTTCGATGGTTAGTGCTTATTTGTCGATAGTGTAGCAGGCCCTAAAGGTGGATACTGACCAACGTTACGAGGTGTAATGTAACATTATCCACGGCGAGCATTCGTGCAGTCGGTCGTCGTGTTACGAAGAAACTAGCGAGCAACGAGCCGCTCGCGGTTTTTTGGCGAATCCTTTGACTGTTTCGCGGTTTTGTACAGAGTTTTGACGAGCACGTT
>OY757270.1:1614579-1662490 GCA_963584085.1 Pyrausta aurata
TGTCGCTGGAATTAAATGATGACTTACTTATAATTTACACAAAATATGTCCTACGCTACGACTGCTTGAGGACAGTAGAATTGTGGACTACCAACAAGAAAGTAACACATTGTGATCATTATACCGCCCAAAATCCAGTACACAAATCTGTATACTTTAACAGATTTGTGTAGTAAATCCCAGTAGTGGGGACACTACAAAAAAGTGCATCTGCTTAATAAATAGTGACAGTGATGATGAGATGTAGAAACTGTCACACGCGTTGGCTTACAGCACGGACTCCACCTTGATGATCCTTACGTCGCGCAAACGCGAAATCGTTGACCGGCTCCAAGGCGGACGAGAGGGTGTATGTGTGAGTGTGTGTGTGTGTGTGTGTGTGTGTGTGTGTGTGTGTTTGTGTGGGTGTTGTGTTGTGTGTGTGTGTGTGTGTGTGTGTGTGTGTTTGTGTTTGTGTGGGGTGTTGTGTTGTGTGTGTTGTGTTGTGTGTGTTGTGTTGTGTGTATTGTGTTGTGTGTGTTGTGTTGTGTGTGTTGCGTGCACATATGTAGCACATGCGTAGACTCACAGCACAGGCTCCACCTTGATGATCCTCACGTCACGCGTGGCGACGGCGAGCAGGTGGAACGAGCGGCCCAGGTTCGGCGCGAACGCGATGTCGTTCACAGGCTCTAGGGCGGACGAGAGGCAGTCAGTTCGCGTCCAGCGCCGGGCGCCTTCGCTGTATCTGGTGATGATATACATTCAAACATGTTAAGACTATCGTGTGCAGGTGGAACGCAGCGCGAAGTTACCTACATTTCGAACGACAACGCGGCAACCGGTAGTAATATAGTCAAGATCAAACCCATTTTAATTTTTTTTTAAATATATATGCTTACGCGCGATAACGTTTTCCAACCTTACAAATTTAGTCTGATTCGTTTTCATACATCCTAAACTAAGCTTTACCAACGCATCAATATCTTAAAATTATATATTTACTTCAAACATTTTTTTTAATCAAGACAAGCATAGCTTTTCAAAATATCTCAAATGTGTAAAAAATATTTCAAAATCGGACAATGTTAAGAGGTGGAAAACTTTTCGTCAAGTCTGTCTGTCTGTCTGTCCGTCCGTATGTCACAGCCACTTTATTCTAAAACTATTAGCATCACACAGCTGAAACTTGGTAAGTAGATGTGTCTTGTGCACCGCTATGCGATTCATGTAATAAAAGTTTAATAAAATGATATTTAAGGACTCCCATACATGAAACTAAAACCTAAAAAAAAATGTTTTTACCCAAACCTATATGTGTATGGTGTCTATGGATAGGTCTTTTAAAATGACATTGAGGTTTCTAAAACCATTTTTTCGAAAAGTCTAACGAGATATAGACGCTTCCAAAGTGGTAAAATGGGCGTCCATCTAACTTTTGAACTAAGAAAGTGAAAATTTTGAAAAAAATATATGATGTAGATCTCAACATAAACTTGTAACGAAAATTGGTTTGAGCGAAATCGAACAAGTAGTTTCTGAGATATAGCACATTTTTATCAACCCCCAAATTCGGTCGCCCAAATGGCCGGTTTTGTATGGAAGCTCGCGCGCACACGATCCTCGATACGAATGAATATTTGTTTTCAATACCAAATAATGAAAAACAAGAACTGCAAGCTGCTGCGACAGTAGATGCAAGACTTGGCTGCCTTATAAATATTAAGTGATGCAGGACTGTAATACTACTACTTACTCATAAATAAACACTTTTCCGTTGCAAGCAGTACTTTTGTCTGACTGCACACTAGCAGCAGCATTTGTCGTGTTAGGTTCGTCACTGCCTACTGCTAACATTGGTGGGTTAATTCTGAAAAACAAATTCATGATCATCATTTACTCTATCATTTGTCCATTTCTCATTCACTGATTTATTTTTTATTAGAATACAATATCTATTATGATCCCTAATTGGTTTGGTAAGGATATCACTGCTATATCTGCTATTAAACAATAGCAACAGTAAATCAAAGTTTTGATAGTCATCATCACAACACAATGTTAGGCAAATTAATAAGTTTGAAGTTGAAGTTGTTCATTAATTACTTACTTTGATAAAGAGGGATTCCATGACAGACAGCTAATTGAGACTTTGGTTGGGATTTCATGCTGTAGAGTCCATTGAGCTAGGTTCATCATATCTGGTGCTTCATATATTCTGCAAATAACATTGTAAGAAACTATCAGAATGTTTTTACTAATAATAATCTTCTTATTTAAGTAATACATTATTGCAACTTAAAGTAGTAAAATCACAATAATTCATACCTAATTATCCCATCAGCGGAGCATGTGACTAGTAGCAGCCCTAAATGTTTAGGTCCGAATTTGACATCGGTGACTGAAGTCCTAGAGTCCACCAGGTTTGACCGCTTCACCCAAGTTCGTAAACCCTTGTCTGAACCTGATGCATTTGTGTCACCTGAAATGCATTATTAAACAGCTTACATCTTAACTAAATAATAAAACACATTAAGATAAGTGTGTATGAGAGTATGATACAGAATACTATTGATTTATAATTTTATGTGTCTGTCTGTATTATGTGAAATGGTAACTAACAAACAAGTATCACTGCCTTTTTTCCAAGTGTGTCAAATACTGAACTCATATTACCTATTAACACTAAGTTAAATATAAATATATATAAATATGCGCCCAACAACACACCAATTGTCTGGTTTCGTGGTAAGGAATTTTCTTCCTTGTGTTACTAAGTACCAGTACCAGACAACAATTATGACTGGGGCGTCTCCGATAAATACTCAAATACATATAACATCCATGACTTAGGTACATATTATGTTCATGCTCATCACACAAACATTTGCCCCTTGCGGGATTCGAATCCGCGACGGCCGGCGTAATAGTCAGGAGCACTAACCAATACACCAAACGCGTCTTCGAAGTAAGTTGAGGCTTGTTTAAACAGTGTGGATACAATTCAACTAATCAAAGAGGCTTGTAATGTGCACTCATCATTGACTCATCCCCTTATTATTATTAAATCTTCTAAAATCCATCCACATCTTACCAACTTCCTCCCACACTGCGGCAGTACGGTCAAAAGAGCATGTTGCAATGACTTGCCCGAACTCAGGGTGTGCCCATGTAACTTTCCACACTGATCCGTGGTGGGCCTTCCAACTGCCTGTCAAACGCCAGCCACCACGACCGTCCGAGTCCCATATCTAAAATTCATAGTACATCAAGAGGTTTCATCTTAACCCAAAATTTGTGCCTATATTTTTTTTAATGTATAGGCAACTCTAATAACACAGCATTTGCCTCATTTTAGGACTGGGTAAGAAACTATGAAGACTTAAATTAACTCTTAGCGATTTAAACAAGATGTTTATTTTTATGGGGTAAGATAAAATATAACCTTAGTAATCTGAACTTTGTTTATTCAGTAATTAATTAAAAGCAATTAGAAATATAGATAAATATTTACAATATTTCAACGTTAAACTGAACAAACAAAGCAATGTTTGGCATCAAAGATAACCTACCTTCACATACTGGTCGCTCGAGCAAGTAGCCATTCTTTCCCCATAAAAGTCGTATGCTACATCGTGAATGAGGTCTTTGTGGTCGGCGTATATAGTTTGAGACTCAAATAAATTAGTAATGCTTTGATCCCCCATATTTACATAAAATAACCGCTAAAATCGTTGAACACGGAAGAGGACAACGCACGAAACAGCGGGTCGCCAGTACGAACAATCAAAATTATGAACGTACTTTGTGCCAACAATCACTATTCTACCAAATTAAAAATGTTTGACGCCGCATAGTATCACGTTATCATGTCAGCATTCTAATTTTAGTTGGGTTATACGTCAAATGGAATGTTGGTATTATTGTCAAAATGGCGATTCTTTCTGTGTAATTTCGTAAATCACATTTTGCAATTTTGTTTTCATTGAATGTAACAGAAGAATCGTGTAAATTCGCGAGTTATGGGGGGTAAATCACTAAGAAAATGTGAAGTTTGTGGTGTGAGTGAGGCGAGTCAGAAAATGTACTTCTGACATATTTTTAGCCAGATTTCCTCTGGAACCTAACAGGTAGATGATCAGCAAGTTTACGTTTTTTCTTATTATGTGCATGCAAATTATGATGTTTAATGACTGAATTCGGCTGCCTACTAACTATATTTGTTACAATAATCGCATAAAAAATTTAAAAATAATATTTACGTTTGTAAATAGTGCGGTGCTCATACATAAAATTATGTCGATATTTTTGACGAGTGATTTCTATTGTACGTGCTATTTTTGAAAATTGAATGCTTTGGTAATGTGTTTTCTTATAGCCCAAGGAAGAAAATTCCTTAGTTCGAAACCACGTCAATTGGTGTGTTGTCTGGCGCATATTTATATTTACATATTTATATTTATAGGGTCTAATGAAAATGAATGACGACACCTAATTTTGTACATTCTGGAGCAATAAAGTATTGAGTATTGAAGTGTAGGCAGAGGCCCCAAAAGACGGACTGCCGACCGAAAATCTCCGGATGGGGATAGATCTGGACCGATTATTGTGAAGAAAATCCAGCCAAAGACGTCCAACGGCCGACGTGATTGTGATGATGAACCTCAATTATTTACAAGCGCAAAGTACAGCAAAATAATAGAAAGGTATATTATTTCCTGGAATATTATAGTTCATGCTTGTTTCTGTTATAGGTAATGTGTTTTCTTATAGTCCAAGAAAGAAAATTCCTTAGTTCGAAACCACGTCAATTGGTGTGTTGTCTGGCGCATATTTATATTTACATATTTATATTTATAGGTTCTAATGAAGATGAATGACGACACCTAATTTTGTACATTATGGAGCAATAAAGTATTGAGTATTGAAGCGTAGGCAGAGTCCCCAAAAGACGGACTGCCGACCGAAAATCTCCGGATGGGGATAGATCTGGACCGATTATTGTGAAGAAAATTCAGCCAAAGACGTCCAACGGCTGACGTGATTGTGATGATGAACCTCAATTATTCTAAATAAACGACTTGATTCTTACTCTTTTTTTATTAGAAAAAAGTCAGCGGTAACCATTTCACAGCATGTCAATATTCTTACAAATATCTGTGTGTATGCATATGAAGGCGTGCTGTAGTGGAATTTACCGCTTGCTTTTATTTTTTTAAAGTAAAATATTTGAGATTTTGAAAATAAATCCTAAGCAGTATTTTTATCGATATCGATAGCATGTATAGGTTTCAGGTTGGTGCAGCACTATTATTTTGACGTTTATTGTTTAAGTTGGTAGCACTGTATTTGTTGTTAGGTTGGTAAAAAGTACGTTCATAATCGTAACAACGGGTAAAAGGGAGGTGCCAACTCTTAAAACGTAGTGGTTCTATCCTCTTTGGCACGAAACAGACCGACCATAGAAATTATGACACTTGATGACTGACACACTGACACAGCACAGATACAGATTATTAGTAAGAGTTTTTTTTATAATGTTGTATTCGTAGCCTGGAATTGTCCATTGGCCGCAGTCAGTTTTAGTTCACTTTACAGTTTCATTCTTCATATAAATTCCACTGAATTTGTTATGTACTTGAATAAGCAGCCATAAGTTTTCAGGTTTTCAAGTAATATTAGTAAGAGGAAGCGACCAGTGTTGCAAGCAAAAGTAGAACTTCAAAAATCGGGTAAATTTCCAAGAATAAATCGGGAGAAATCGGGAGATTACAATAGTTTTATAAAAATGTACGGTTGTAGTGATTTCTTTCACTGATGATAACTCGATAGCGTAATATTTGCATTTTTTTTTACCATAAATAAACAAATTTAGCTTTTTTCTGCCAGCTTATAATGCAGGGCTCGATTCCCCGCCTGACACTATTCGATTTGATCAAGTGCAATTATAGATGGGCGGGTGGGTAAATATCCGGTGGATATTTATCCAATTTATTCCCGCCCGGTAGGTAAAAATTGATTTTTACCTAATTTACCTGGGTGTTTATTAAGAATGCTGGGTATTTATTAAATTTACGTTGAATACTCATTGTTTTGAGTATCAGTTGGCTGTGTATGAATACCTAGTCCTACAATATGATTAGAAATATCGTTTATGCTATACAGTCAGTCATCATATTCACTTCAAATCATAAATTAAGTGTATTATTCGTTTTAACATAATTGGATAATGTTGAGTAGTATGAACCACCATTTTTTTTTTAAATGAGTATAACTTACAAAAGGACAGGACAGAGACAAAATGAGTTATCTCAACTTTACAATATTTCACTTGATGACGGGGTACATGGTAGCGGTGACAGCACTCAATGTAAATCTGCATCTCGTCGTATTTTTTTTGTTTTGCATCTGTATTTGAGTTTAATATATTTTGAGCACGTTTAACACTTTAACATATCATTCCTTAATTGCTAAAGCATTCTTATATTTTAAGTATTAAATAACAATAAATGCACTCTACGCGATTTTTGTTAGATTTGTAACTCAATGTTTGACAGTACTACCTTAATTAAATCCGTCGTTGGTCGAGAGTTGTAAAAATAGTTATTACAAAGACACTACGCGCAGTGACATTTCATTCAAAACTGGCAAGTTATAGCCAACGGCGATAGAACTGCGCACGTGCCATCCCAGGTAGATAAAAAGATAAAGGGACGGGTTGGAAAGGCATTGTTTTTGTATGCATACTTATCGCTTGTGTGACTATGGCCATTGTGTGATCGTAGAGCTGACAAGTTATGAATTTACGAAGCACTTCATTTTCTTTTTAATGTGTTAAATACTCTCGTAGTATTTTCAGAATAACTCGTTGACGTGACCTTTCGTAAAACGCTTTATGGTTTACACATCGATACGTTAGGCTGCATTATTGCAGTAAATGTTGTCGATAAGCTTTCTTAAATTTCAACCACATTATGTGTATATATTTATAAAATTAGTTCGTACTTAGTGCATAAATCAACAAATACACATAATGTACTGCACTGAATATAATTTTGTCCTGTAAAACTGTTTAACCTTACACAGTCTTCCTCTTCCTCTTTAGGATTACCAAAATGCAGGTACGCACTGTATTTGCAACTAAATGTCAGTTTTTATTGAATTTAAATAAAAATATACCATTTTTATAGTTCAGTATTTTATACTACTTGAAAAGACATTGAATCGCACCATAAAAGTGACAAACTTCAATAAAAATATTTCATTTAATTTTTACAAACAGGCTTTAATATAGACCCGGTATCAATTGGAATCAGGTGGGTTAAAATAGCGTGGATTGGATATTTATCCAGTGGCTGGGTTTATATCCGGGTAGGCGCCCATCTATAAGTGCTGTAAGGCATTTCGATGCAATGTATTTTGTGTGTATTGAAAGTTTTTAAAAGCCGTGTATGGAATTTTGGGGAAATCTGAGAAAAAATGCTTAACTATCCGTGCGTGGTAAGTCTGAGCAGGTAATTTTTCGTGTTATCGTCTCTAAAATGCCTAATAATACTGTTTTTCGTTTCTTCTTCAAAATCGGAAGATTGGGTCGCCAAATCGGGATATCGGGAGGGAAGAGCCAAAATCAGTAAATCTCCAGTTAAAATCGGTAGCTTTTCGTCACTGCAAGCGACCCAAAGCGGCCAAAACGACATGGAGCGACAACCGACTGACAGGAAGACAAAGGGTGCGTACCATAGAGAAAGAAAAAAATCTTCGCTTTAAAAAGAGCGTGCTACTTAGTGAAATTCTATAGGATTTGACAGCGAAAGACCTTATGACAGCGAGACCGTTTTCTAAGAAATAATGGATTTAGTGGATACGTCAAGTTTCCGTCATTGGAATTTTTGAAAAATTATGAATGAATATAATTATAATTTAAGTTTTGTATAACAATTTCAGATGAAATGACTTGTGCTTTCCGCAACTGTGAAGTGCGCCGAGGATACAATCCCGAAAATCATACTTTCCACCAGTAAATATGAATCATTGATACAAATTTTAATTCCAAATTTTATAAAATTTGTGAGTGAAATCGACTCCGATGCCAAATTTTACAGTAAATTTAGGACTTCCTTTGTGATTTGCAGCCATATATCAAAGTTTCCAATAGATTAATTCAGGTATTTTCAGTAAAATAAGAAACTGTTTCTTTACACTAGGGCTTGACTAAATGATGACGTCATCAGTATCGATAAATTTTATGACTGATTTTTTTAGGTACCTAACCGTAATTCTTGCACAGCTTCTTCTCAGCACTGGCCCACACAACTGTCCCGAAGCTGTGCTGTGGTAAGGTCTATGTTGGAACGTTTATAAGTGCTTCTAGCAAGTCTTCATACATAAATAAATAAATATGTAATGTAACAAAAATGAGGTTGTCTTGTTTATCAAATAAAAAGTATTATGTTATAAAAAGTGCATTAATTTAATTATTTTTGTTTCAATTTACATGATTTATCGTAACCTCATCGATAAAACTTGGACCACCATAAGATACACATCACTATTGAACGCACACATGTAAAGTAACTTTTTGGTTACGCTGAAAATCCGCGTTTGTCATTCTATACTATACTACTTTCTATGGTGCGTACCACTTGATGACTGCGACCATAGAAAGTAGTATAGTATAGAATGACAAACGCGGATTTTCAGCGTAACCAAAAAGTTACTTTACATGTGTGCGTTCAATAGTGATGTGTATCTTATGGTGGTCCAAGTTTTATCGACGAGGTTACGATAAATCATGTAAATTGAAACAAAAATAATTAAATTAATGCACTTTTAATTACATAATACTTTCTATTTGATAAACAAGACAACCTAATTTTTGTTAAATTACATATTTATTTATTTATGTATGAAGACATTCTAGAAACACTTATACACGTTCCAACATAGACCTTACCACAGCACAGCTTCGGGCCAGTTGTGTGGGCCAGTGCTGAGAAGAAGCTGTGCAAGAATTACGGTTACCTAAAAAAATCAGTCAAAAAATTTATCGATACTGATGACGTCATTATTTAGTCAAGCCCTAGTGTAAAGAAACGGTTTCTTATTTTACTGAAAATACCTGAATTAATCTATTGGAAACTTTGATATATGGCTGCAAATCACAAAGGAAGTCCTAAATTTACTGTACAATTTGGCATCGGAGTCGATTTCACTCACAAATTTTATAAAATTTGGATTTCAATTTTTTATCAATGATTCATATTTACTGGTGGAAAGTATGATTTTCGGGATTGTATCCTCGGCGCACTTCACAGTTGCTGAAAGCACAAGTCATTTCATCTGAAATTGTTATACAAAACTTAAATTATAATTATATCCATTCATAATTTTTCAAAAATTCCAACGACGGAAACTTGACGTATCCACTAAATCCATTATTTCTTAGAAAACGGTCTCGCTGTCATAAGGTCTTTCGCTGTCAAATCCTATAGAATTTCACTAAGTAGCACGCTCTTTTTAAAGCGAAGATTTTTTCTTTCTCTATGACTGCGACGATCTCGGTCGCCAGCGCTCACGAGCGCCCATTTTGACGTTCCACTTGGTGCGGCGAGTTTTTTAACCGACTGCAAAAAAGGAGGTTCTCAGTTTGATCTGTATGTTTGTTTGTCCGCAATTATCTCGCTTTTTAATTAACAAGTTTTAATGCGGTTTTTAGTTAGTATGTGTTACATTCAGGAGCTTTCATTACAGACTCCAAAAAAACATTTTCAATATTTAATTGCCCGCAAATAAATCTCACTTAAGATGTTCTGGGCCCTGTTTAATAAACATTACAAATTGTAAATTGTAATTGTAAATTACAGGCTACAATTCTACAAGTTTCTGTTCAATAAAGAATACAACTTACAAATTTACCATGGTGGAAAATCTACAAAATTGTAGAATTGTAGCTACAATTTTACAAGTTTCTGTTCAATAAACATTTTCTCTCTACAGGTGACAATTTACATATTTGTAGGGAAAACTGCTTTATTGAACGCATAATTGTAGTTACAAGTTTACATATTTTGTAAATTGTATTACAATTCCGACAGGTAGACTCGCCTTGTGTCAGAACTTTACAATTTTGCCTCAACCTAACAAATATAGAAATTTTGAATAAATATAAAGATAATAATACAGGGGAGGGTGACTTGAAGATGGGTGCAAAGCTTGGAGGCGAAAGTAGTATAGAGCATTTAGAACCATTTGTTGAGCCATGGTTGTCATAGACGAAGTTTCGCTATTTAAAAAAAAATACTTATTATGTTTTTCTATAAAAAAAACCTAAACTTTTACAATTAATTGCTAATAAATAATGGCCAATTTTAATTATAAGTGAGTATTTACTTTTCTTATCATTAAAATTGGACATTACTAACAATTAATCGTAAAATTTAGATTTTTTTAAAAAAATCTCCAATATTTTTATTTTTATAATTATCGTAAGTAAGTTTTTCACTAAGCCCACCGAATAAAATATCTTTATTCTCACAATCAATATTTTGTCACTATGCCCATGACTTTCGTTACCAATTCAACAAATAAGAAAGTACTTTTATAAATCAATGCCACTAAATGTTCATGATTTATGAAATCTACCCCAACAAAATCTTACATATTATGTAAATTGTAACTTACAACTACAAATTTGTAACTACAATTTTGTCATCGAATTCTACAGGCGTTTTCTACATATGTAAACGTTTATTAAACAGCATTTATAATTACAATATTTGTAAGGTTTTTACTTGTAGATTTTCTACATATTTGTAAGGTTTATTGAACAGCACTTGTAATAAAACCTAACAAATATGTAAGTTATTTACAAAATTGTCGGATTGTAATGTTTATTAAACAGGGCCCTGGAATAATAACGCATTTAACTTCTTTATAACAAGAAGTTGGTGCATGATTTTAACCTAAACTAACTGCAACACGTAATTCATGCACCAACATGTAAACACTGAGCAAGTAATCACTACGTTAGACATGCAAATTAACTATTGTACTGCACCCTACCTATTTTACTCCGTTCGATAAAGGCTATAATCTCAAATAAACTTGTTGTCATTCGTAGGTAGATACCTACGTTTTCTTTATGTCACACACAAATCAAAGTAAAACCATACGCGCGTCGTCTCGAAACGGCTTGACCGATTTTAGTGGAGTTAGGTACGAAAATAAATAAGCAAAAGTATTTTTCGTTTACATTCCTTAAGTCTAGCTATATTAATAAAACACATAACTTATGGAAAGATCACATGTGTATTACTTAGTATTTAGGTACATGAATTATTAATTTAATATAATGAATTTACTTTACTTAATTAACAAACGTAACAATAACAAATGCAATCTTTCACAGCATTGTATCCCTAATTTAATATTATTGTCAATGTACTGGGTAATTATTTTGTGACTTGTTTTATTAAATGGCACAAATAAATTATCTCTTAGAGAAAATCAACAATACCGCGCTCTAAAAAGCAACTTCATAACATTATGACATCATTAGAAATATATAAACAGGTAAGTATACAGAAATTGGCACTGCTGTTTACGTTACTGAGGAATGCTTGCTTATGAATTATGATTATATCTCCCTTTCATTTACTGACATTTGAATTACAACATAAAATTCATTATTATTAACAGTTATTTGTCTCATTCATACATTTCATTACATAGTTCATTTCAAAAAGTTGCTGCACACTGCCATTGGTAGGCGGGAAATCAGTCCAATACATAATTAAAGGAACACACATTCACATTCTCATACACATGAAGGATGAAACAAAATAACAATATGTGCTAACAGTAGACAATGTGCAACAAACTTAAAATAGTTTAGAAGGAGATTCTTTTTAGTAATTTGCATTAAAACAATGTTTGACGGGCCTTCAACTGATCAATTTCTATAGCCAGCTTTCTATTCATCTCCACTAGAGCATTCTGATTGTGCACCAAATTTTGCATTTGCTCATTCATACCAGCAAGCTGCTTCTCTAAATACAATTTCTGCTTGGTAAGAGCCATCATGATGTGTAGAAAATAGTTTCTGTTATCATCTGCCACATCAGCAAGAGTTAATTTCATAAAGTCTTTCAGTTCATCCATTACTTTGGTATCAATGTTAGCTTGCACATTACCATTAGCCTGTCTTATATTTGACAAATTCAGATTAGAATTTCTTCCATCATCTGGGATTCCATTGGAAATCCCAATGATTGGAGATGGAAAACCAAAATTTTCAGCAGTTCTGCTATTCAAGGGGGTAGATATCTTGCTCATATTTTTTTCAGCTTCTAATTGACGATAACGGATATCTGGTTTCTCACTTTTCCGGTCTTCTGTTTTGTTGACATCTTCTTCAAAATCATTGTTGGTTTTATCTAGGCCCATCATGACAAGAAATGAGTCAGCTTTGTTGTCAGTACCAGCAGCTGAAACTTCAAGGTTGTTACTTCTTGGTGGAGTGTCTGCAATGAAAAACATGTCAGAAGTCCTGCCCTTAACTGGGGACTGCACTTTGAGCGGCGACATGTTTGTTTGTGTATCATCACGAATACTGACTTCTGTTGACATTGACTTCTTCCTTGATGGTTGAAAAGCTACACGGCGAACTTCTTCTTCATGTCCTGATAAAACTTTAAATGGATTTGTTAAATCTCTCAAATCATACACAAGAACCAATCCTTTTTTGGTACCAAGAGCTACTTGATTGTCCACATTGATGGCTAATGATGTCAGTGTGTATGATGTTCGTATTGTGGAAACAACATTCTGCAACCTGACATCATATACATGCATAATTTTATCATACCCACAAGACAGCATGACATCCTTGTTAATAAGTGAAAAAGCAAAATCACTGACTGGTGAAGCATGTACATTTTCAAACATGGCTTTGTCTTTGTTTGTGGTGATGTCTCGTAAAACAACATGACCTTCATCTGTAGCAAGCCCTAAAAGAGATCTTGACTCATGATGAAACTTCATGGCTGAAATACTTTTAGAACAGGGCAGTTTTACTGTTAATACTGGTATGTTGGAGACTAAGCCATATATGATTGTGTCTCCATTCTGTGTAGTGGCTGCCAGACTAGTATTCTTAGCGTTGTAGCTGATAAAGTTGACTACAGACTGCTGCGATGGTGTGGGGAATGTCTTTGTGATTGTTTTATTCTTTGTATCCCATATCATGACATTTCCACTTTTGGTTCCAATAGCAATATTACGATGTCCATCACGGTGAAAACTAGCGGACCAGGTGTCTTTTAGAGGTATGTGTTGTAAACTTCGTATGTCGTGATCTGCAGCACTCAGAATTTCAACCAGACCTTTTGAATTGACCTGAAACATTATTCATGTCATGACTAATTAAATTACCATTGGAAGTGTAAAAAAAAATTCAGGTTTTAGGTAAATAAAGTGGAACCTGCAAAAGCAAGCAAGTAGTATCTTACCTGTAAAATATATTTACTATCGTCACTCCAAGTTACATCCCTCATAACACCATCATAGCACCCATATGATTTTTTCAGCTCCCAGTTACTGTTAATGTCGTAAAGAAGTAATCGCGAACTAACAGAAGAGAAATACATCGTGGTCTTGTAACTGAAGCTAGCTTAAGCCAAAAGGTTATAAACTGAGCGGCGGATAAACAAACATAAAATTTTGCATGCAAGTTTTTATTTTGAATGGAAATGTCACTTCACTCACTTGTCAGTTGTCTGTCAAGGAGAGGGGGGGGGGGCGTTTTTTTTAATACGGTTTACTTTTTTTTATATGGTGAAGGAGAGAGAACCGTTTTGTTACTGTATTTGTGTGTGAGCACGTCAGAGTACGAAGCTTGAGTTAATTCAATAATGATGATAACCAACTCTTCCTTTAGCAAATTTTAAAAACTAATGTTTTTTTCTTTACAAAAATAAACGGATAAGTTTTCTAAAATAAAATCGTAACTTTTGATACCCGATCCGTTTCGTTTTTGATCATATATCTGTTGTTTTTTTGTTCCACAGATTAGTAATTTTGTTCCCTACTGACGTGTACCTTTGCAGTTTTGTAAACAATTTAGCCGAAGTTGTTCGTCTTGTAAACAGGAATAAGTTAGTATAACTGTAATTATTATATCTATTTCAATGCGAGGAATTGTCCTAAAGTGGAGGAATTCAACTGAACCTCATCATACTTTTACAAATGTATATGCCGACAAAGACATAACCTACAAATAAATGGCTCCTATAACAATTTATGCTCGTTTATTTATGAAATTGTTAATTCTTTTACAGACTACAATCCTACGATGATTACTGACATCCAATTGGCTGTGTTCTCCAACATCTTGGGAGTATCAATATTCTTATTGGTCATTTTGTACCACTACATCAATGCAAACAGCTCGTCAAAGTAAGTCCCATATATTTACTGCTCACCTTTTATAGCTAGACTATATTTACTCCTAGTTGGTGTATTTTCTACGGTCCAAAAAATTGTCTTGATTAGGTTTAAAGAAGTTTATTTCTCGAACTTAAAATGAGATATACTTATATTTCTTAAATAGTCAATTTACATCACTTATTTAAATCGTATATAAAAGGTACTTGTTTAATGGTATGTGAAATGTAATGAACATAATTTTAATTAAGTTTAGTTCAGCAGCACCACAGAATATCAAAGTCAAAGTCAAAGTCTTTGATTAAAGTAAAATAGCGGAAGATATGGCATGTCATAGTAGTTGTCAGCTAAAAAATGGCACTACACATTCCTTACGTCACACGTCTTATAAATGTCACCCGCACACGCAATCCAATGGAAATTAGGCGACGGGGGCCTGATTTTAGCGGTCCACTTTCGAGTGGCGCGTCACCTATCTTCCGCTATTTTACTTTAATCAAAGGTCAAAGTCAAAAATTTTATGCAGCACATCAATTAATTGGTCACATATAATTCCCAAATCATTCACAACAAACATTGTGTTGATTATGCTACTAATAGAAAATAAATAAATTCATCATCAATTATTATTCGATTGAAGTATTGAACAGCCCCCATAGACTATTAACTATCCTGGCCATTCCGATACAATATCTGTTTCTTGCAGTCAAAACCTACAGTTTAATTGTAAATATTGTACAAAGTAACTTGTAGTCTTAAGCATGACAGTAACATTTTAAACCATAGGATTTTTGCTTAAAGAAATACCTATGGTATAAAATGTTACAAGGTATAAGGTTATAAATGGTATAGGGTTGTAAAAAAGTATCACTAAAATCATTATATAGCTCAGAACCATAATAAATTAACACCTGAATTTACAATGAAAGCTCAAATTTCATTATTTGATCTGGTCTAAGCTGCAAGATGTGCATTATAAAACTAGCATAGTTTGAAATGTTTTTGCTAAGTCAATATTTGTTTTGTTTCAGGTAATTTTGTCACAACATCTAATTTTACTTTATCTCAACCATCATATTATTTGCTTGTATTTAAGATGTAAATAAATTAAGTTTTATCTTATATATTTCTTTAATTTTACACTGGGATGCACTTGAAAATAAAACTCAGAAATTTTGAGTGTGGAACAGAAAACTATTTATTTAGCTTAGTATTACATTTAATTATGAAACCCTAGTATGAATGTACAGTTGAGGACACCACCACCTGACCACTTTCAAAGTAAGATCGCTTGAACATACAACATAATAAAAATAAAAAAAATCTTAAAATCTTTAACAAATATGATGCCGGGGCTTCCAATAAAGTTATCTTAGTGATACTTGTGAAGGGATAGCCTCGCATAACATGACACTTAAAACAAAATGTTATTTTAAGCTTTTTAGTTAGATTTATAGGCTTTTTTTTAAATACATATTTCATATTTTTTATTATTTTATTTCAATCTATTTTGGCTCTGAAACTGGTAAGTCGGCTGTGCCCCTGAAAGTTCATCACATCTGTCGTCGCTAATGCACAAAATAACATAACTTGAAAAAACAACTAATAATCTGATATTGGTATGTAATCTAACAAACTAAACTACTTAAAGTTTCGCACTACTTCCGATTCGTCGGAACTATTAGACTGCTCCTAATTCGTCAAGTATGTGTGAACGAGACACAATAGAAATTCCATTATTATGCGACTCCCGGCAGTCGTTTGATACCTGACTGATTAAGAGTACTACTAGATAGGTATAATACTGCTTTACTGAAATAGCGAATACTACCGAACCAAACCAATAGATACCTATATTGCTCGAACATTTCTGGTGGATCGGCCAGAATCTGAAGATTATGACCCGCCAATCTCTAAAGACGGTTGAAAAGTAAATAAGAAACTATCGAGGTCACCGCCGCCTAACCACCTTAAGATCCAAAATCGCGTGCACCTCGCATCGTCTTTTGTTTTGAACTGATGCCAGCTTTTGTGTCGTATCGTGCACTGAAAAGTTATCTATTCAGTGGTGTCGTGTATGATGCTATCATGCTAGCAATTTTTCCATATGTAGGTATGACTCCAATATTTTCCCAGAGTAGGTAATTCCAACAAAAACATTAAAGCAGTCCTTGGTTGGTAGGTTGGTAGCTGAGAATGTTGGTAGGTATTTCCTCCTTTCACGTCCTAAAAAACCCTCGCTTGAAATCTGACCCAGAAGTGTCCAAGTATTAATGTATTAAGTGCCTATTTGGTATAACAATTTCCTACTAATATTATAAAAGCGACAATGTGAATGTATGTACGATTTTGTTTTATTACACAGAGATAATTTTCTAGCATAGAATAGTTTGGATCAAAGAAATTAAGGACACTAAGCAAGTAATCACTACGTTCTGCCTAAATAAGGGGGTAATAAAACTGGCTTTGGATGAACCTGGAAATCCGATATTTTCACGGGCGAAGCCGCGGGTATCCCCTAGCTACTAAGAATTAAAAGCTGGCGATGAATCGCCACATTTATTATTAGTTTGTCATTTGATATCTACTCATTTATTCACGAAGACAATGGTTTTCCGATGAAGCATGAAACCGGATGTTTGGACGGTTCGTTTTGATACATTTTGATATTTGGTTGATCAAGCATCCTGATTATAAGTAGGTAGTAGGTATAGCGCCGTAATAAATTAGGTTTATAATGAAAGATATTAAAATTAACTTGTATTTTTAACCGATTTAAAACGTAGTTTCTATAGGAATACCCGTAGATAAAGAAGACCCGTCAGAATGATCGTTTCCACAAAATTACAAATCTAATTTTCAATGTATAAGTAAGTATAGCACACTAACTAGAAAGCGTTATCTATGCATGCAGCTGTTTAGTGCAAAAATATAAAAAAAACTGCTAAGCTATTATAATAATATTACACAAGGTGACACAGGATTGTTTTAATAAGGTTTGTGAGGTTACAGCGGTCATTTCCCCGGAACTAGTTGTTGTGACAAACTACATAAAAATCTGTAATTCCTATTAATTATACAAACTTGTTAATTATCATAAGTTAAAACTGGTCGATTGAAACCAGCTTTAAAATAATGTGGTACGAGTAGAAGAATACGTTCAAACAACTAACTATAAATAAACAAACTATAATATCAATGATTTGCACGGCCCACCTGTATATTCTGATAAGACCTATATGGTTGACTGCTAGAATGTTTTTGGCATTAAGTCCGCCATCGGACCGTTTGTTGCATGAAGTTTAAAATAATGTGCTCCGTTCATAATTTAGATTTATTAAATCGTTAGTGAGTGTAATCTTCGTTATTTTATTGAGAGTGAATTTAATTTTGAAGTTGGATTTTAAGTTATGTTATAAATAATAGAGTAAGGGCCAAATCGAATGTAAAAAACACTAATCAAAAAAATCTTTTGAATACGTATAGTAAAGCGTCATCATCATTATTTTCATCGTAAAGTAAGTAGGAACCTACCTAGGCTACCTGTCTGTATCTGGCAGCATATACCTAACTAGCCGAAACGTATTTAGAAAGAGATTGTGAAACAGGGCCTAATAAAAGTGACGAAGTTTTTCAAAAACACCAGGGCCCCTATTTTTGAATCACTCGCTTGGATATGGCGTGTGATTTTCGTTCGAAAACACATAAAAAATCAACGGAAATCACTCAAAATCTAGACGTGAGTACTCACAAAATTCAGCAATGATTTTTCAAATCCTTTTTATGTAGATTACAACTGGTTTTCATTCCAAAATTCGACTTTAAACTTTGAATATCACACGCCAGCTTGACACGAGTGATTCAAAAATAGGGGCCCAGGGGCCCTATGTGATTCAAAAATCACTCGCGTCAAGATGGCGAGTGATATTCAATATTTAATTAAAGTCGCATTTTGGAATGAAAACCTGTTGTAATGTACACAGGAAGGATTTGAAAAATCATTGCTCAATTTTGTAAGTACTCGCATCTATATTTCGCGTGGTTTTCGTTGATTTTTTTATTCGTTTTCGAACGAAAATCACACGCCATATACAAGCGAGTGATTCAAAAATAGGCCTCTACACGTGTTAAAAGGTCGAATCATTGGGGACATGTGCCTATGCACATTTGCTTGCGTATTTATTGCACCAATAGTTAAATTACTTTGACCTTTGGAGATGTTGCAGCAAAGCCTACACGTACATTTTGTTCAATTCAAGGTTCTTTGATTATTGTTATTTAGCATTATCCAATAATCCACTTGATGCTTACCATACTTACCTATGCGAAATGCGGATATTGCGGATCAGAGGAAATAGAAGCGAAGAATATGAGAGTAAGTGTAAACGCAACGGGTAATTTACTCCTCTGATCTGCGATACAAATAGGTATATTCAATCAATAACCCTACATGAAAATGTGGGGGCATGAATAGCATTTGCATGTATGTACAGACAAGTTTGCGACTTCGGGGAGCAGCAGAGCAAGCTGATCTCAAAGTTTAACGTGATCAGACGTAGGCACGTAGCCAATAGCCACTTAAAAATATGTAAATGACAAACTAATGGACCTGCATTGTTCACGTTAGAAACTTCTTGAGTCATCTTCGTATCAGCGCAGATCTGATTTGGGGTCGATGTTGTTGCCATGGCCGAGACCGGTCGGAAGATATTAATAAATAATTATTTCACAATAGCTAACGAAAACATTACCGCGTTGTTATGGTTTTTGCCATTAGCATCCTTGACATTTGTTTAAACTGTATGCTGATGTCAAGGATATTATGGTAAAAAAATAATATCCGTAAGTTATAATCTATTTTTAACTCAAAATGCGATATATGCGGTATTTGGGCTTGGGCAATTTTATAAGCAACAAGTGCATCTTATGAATGAAAATTATATGCATTAATGTCCCGAAAGAAGCCACTTTTGTTTCGTTCACAATCTGCAACAGCTTTAACATAGGACTTTAGTTATTAAAGATATCAAATTTATTTTATATCACCAAATAATCTTACTTACACAAAAGGAACAGTTAAAAGTAAGTACTTAGTCTGATTTATTTTCTGGCCTAATATTAAAAATAAGAAAGCAATTTACTCAATCTTTCGTAAATAATAGTTTTAAAATCCTTAGCCCATATAAAATCTAAGTGATTAAATCGCTCGACAGGCACTTTGTAAATGTCTATAGCATTATTAAGCTTATCGTACAAATCACTTACATCTGTAGGATGCGACATCCAGTCTGCATCACTGTAGAAGAGTGATACGGGTGCTACTATTTTACTTAGGTCATATTTAGGAGGTTGGGTTGACCCGTACCTTCGCAAGTTCTCCGAAGCGCCATAATCAAACTGCCTGAACTCTCTTGATAGAAACTCCTGGCCATAATGAGCGAACTGTTTTGTAGAAGCCCCAGACGGCACATGAGCGAATATCACAGGTAAGTTCGTCACGTTTAATTGATCAAAATCGAAGCCAACCGTCAAGAACAGCATATTACTACAAAAGATCTCCGCCAACGGTCCGTTGCCACACAACAACTGTCGCATGTACTGCATCAATGAATTGGCTGGAAAAAACTCATACACACCTATCAACTTCAGCAGTACATGGAAAAGAGAACTCGACGGGGCCATGAATCGTACGAAAGGCGATTTCGCATGTGACATGAAAGCCACAGGAGAAAGAGCAACCATCAAAGATATCTTTTCATTGTATTCTGGCCTTTCAGACGCCATCACGAAAAATGATGTAGTTCCTTGGGAGTGTCCAATATATTTCAGCGAATCCTGCTCCGTAGTATTTAAAATATAATCGATCATAGCTGGCAAGTCATAGCAGCCGATTTCATGCCATGAAAAATCCCAGAAGATTGCATCCGAAGTCTTGTATTCTACATGCTGCCGTGAATATTTGTTGCCTCTAGCATTTCCAAGCCAGACGTCATATCCTTCCATGGAGAGTAGATACGCTAGACCACTATCAGGGCCTGCTATCACGTAGTCATCAGCACTTCCCAAGAGCCCATGCATTGAAAATACCACTGAACCGTTGCCAGGAATTCGGTACATCTGAAGAACATATCCATCTTCTGTAATAACTTCATGTTGCTCCATAGGATGTCCATATTTTAGTATGAGTTCACCGGCGTTCATTCTGATGTCCTCATTGTTTGATCCAGAGGAGTAATCGCCAAGTATATTCTCTGCGTAATCAACAATGTTTCTATCGTTGATTAGACTTGGAAACTGGATCGCTGGATTGAACGACCTCGCTGTAGCAATAGGAATGGCCGTCAGCGCGTTGACGACACCAGTGACAATGTTTCCTGAAGCTTGGGATGCCACTTGCACTAAGGGCTGGTGTACTAACGTGTCTGTGAAACTTCTCGCGGTTTTTTCTAGCCCAGGGAACAGGAAGTCCGTTAATTGTGCGCAGCCGACTCCAATCACACAGATGACTATAAACAAGCACATTATATTAGCCATCGCCTATCACACGAGTGGTCTTTGGTTGTATTAAAATGAACTGATCTCCTCTGTGGCCTATCGACCTTGATGAACATGTTTTTTGTTCAATTGAAAGGGTGACGTGAGATGATGCTACGAAAATAATATACTTTATTCCATTGCCCATTGAATAACTAGCAAGCACCATTATTATAACCTGCGAGTTGTAACAAATTATTGTTGTGTGAATATAATTCCTACCTAAAGTCCGTTTTTCTTGACTAGTAGAATATTGTAAACAATCTTGACGTTCCTTTTTAGCGAAAATAAGTAAGTAAGTATTCCTTTTAAAACAAGATAAACACAAAACTTACAACACACCTAAATTCATCGTTTAACACAGATCGTTTTTAAATAAAATAGTAAATTAATTTTATTTGCTGATATTATTTTAAAATTTCCAAATAGATTGTTTACAATGTTGGACTAGCAAAAATGAATGGAGGTTAAGTTTTTACCTACTATATCTACCTACTTATAATACCAAACCAAATACTATCTATTTTATTTTCAATCGAATGAGTAAACTTCAAAACTTAAAAATATAATGTAAACATTCGGATAGCACCTATTATTAAATATACCACATAAACTAGCTGTAACTATTCTACAGAATAAATCGTTAAAAACTCATACAAATTATTACGGAAAATTTCTGCGTTATTATCAACCACAGTAGGAATCAAAGACTGTGTCGCATGCAATCAGCTTATTTTATTTTATTTCATGCTCAAACATACTCGATATCGAGAAAATTAACTATTCAGTTAGGATCCTGCTTTTTTGTTGTAATGTACAGCACTATTTGTTCTATGGTAATCAATGATTACCATAGAACAAATAGTACTATTCATTTAAAATTTTATATTATAAAAAAATACTATGAGTGCAGCAGACAAAGTCGCGTGGAACTGGCAGTTAATAAAAATATTTTACACCTGGCTAAATAAAATCAGCAAATTGTTGATAATTGCATAAAATGCTTGTTCAAACTGTTCTACATTGATGGCGTGTGTTGATGTCACGTCATGAACACCTAATTTTGTTTTTACCCGACTGCGTCAATGAGGGTAATGATTTTTAGAACTCTTACATAAAAACCTTACCTTATAACTTTGAAAACTTAGTCGTGGCTAGAAGTGTATGTTAAATAATATTTATTTAACAAATAAAATATAAAAATTGGTAATTTCATGATTCTACATAATTATTATATTATCTTCCAGGCAAACGATTCCTCTACACACAGTGTAGGTACTTTCATATGAATATGTTGTAGGTATACGTGTTTGTCTTACTTATACTACTACTACTCTTGTTAGTAAAAATACTATAAAATCCGTTTTTCTTTGCATTTCGAATATTATATACAATCTTGACATTCCTTTTTGACTAAATAATTAATTTTAAAATAAGATAAGTAAACACAAAACTCGCAACCTACATCCTACCACAGATAATATAATACTACATCCTTGATTAAAGTAAAAACTTTAATCAAAGTTTAAAACAGGCCTTTTTAAAGCAAAAAGATAACTTATTTTATTCACTGATATTTTTTTTAAAGTTACTTTAAAAATATTGTTTACAATATTCGACTTACCAAGAAAAATTTACTTTACTCCATGTTTAGCACTCTCTTTTTGATCTGTGAGGCAGGTACATGAACATAACTCTCAGTTCGTAGTTACGAGGCCCCTCGTTAAAAAGTCGGCTTAACTAAGAAAATAAACCCAAACAAAATAAATTATATTTTTATTAAGTAAAAATAATTAAGTAATTACTATCAAGTTGAATGCACAAATAAATCGTTACGAGTCACAATACGCGTCTACTGATGTTTTGACTTCTTCATTTGTCGCAAAGGAGAACAAACATAACATTCTCCAAGGAAAATCTCAGATTGTCACAATATTTATGTTATTTTGTGACCTTTCTTGTGACGTCAAGTAGAGTATTCGCAGGGGGACTGTAGTACAGACAACAGCACTTCAAGGTAAACACTGCAGTATCTTATGCGGTTGTAATAAGGGTTAGTTTTCAACGAAAATGTATAGCTTGATGTGCTGTCGTGTGTACCTAATCAACAAGCATTTTGCAATATAATTAAATAATAAAGCACTCCTGTCTAGTGCAGAGCTCTAATGTGCGCCTTTCCCAAAAACCAAGTGGTTTTTCCCACCTTTATTTCATTGTGCTATCAATTTATTAAAAATGAATTGCTATTTGTGTTAGTCTCGCTAAAACTTGAAAACGGCTTAGCCGATTTGGATGATTTAATGATTTTGGTCTTGAAATATTCGTGGAAGTCCAAGGAAGGTTTAGACGGTTCAAAATAACGGCAACGAAACGAAGTTCGCCGGGATCGCTAGTATTAACTAAATAAAGCTGGCTGGTTCCTAGCTCAAAGGACATAGCTATCCAACGCGGCAACACAACCAGCATATAGCCTCCTTGCCACAAGGAAATGGTTTCGTTTTTGAATTAATATTTTTTTGCATGTCTTAGTTAAATTTTTTTCTTGTTTGTTATTAATAAAGATAATTAGTAACTAAATAGGGACACTATTATCAATTAATCCTAATCAAAGTTGATGTCATAAATAACATTTGGTTAACAACCTAAAAACTTGTGACTCCTTGCACAGTACCACAGGTTTACGTACACCTACACGTTACGTAGGGCCCTTAACAACCATTTATTTTTCGTCGGGTTTCTGTTTAATACTTATTTACATTAACTTCATTATTTCACCGTATATTTTGTAACTTACATTATTCTTTATTTACATACAGGTAGGTACCAAACTACCTACCGAAATTACTAGCGTAAATAGGTTATTAGTGTTATTATTACTTATGATAATTATTAAAGTACCTAATTAAAAAGATATTACAAATGATTAACGACATGCCCAGTCGGTACCTATCACTTTTGTAATATGTAAATAAAAAAATAAGAGTTGAATAGGTAAGTACTTTATTATAAAATTAACCAATATCACTTTATTTTACGCCTTTACGATGGTCAATGGCAACAAATCGTAGTTATGTGAATGACGTCAACGTCGTTGTGGCTGTGATAGCTTTAAAAAGTTTTTATCTCATTGAATTGGGTTTAAAATACTTCGCTCAAGAAGTAAATCAGTAAAAAATATCAAGCGTGCAAAACACTCGCAATAGTTAACATTTTCATAAACGCGTTTGCAGTGAACTTTGTATTTGCACTTCGTTTGCTCCAAATAAAGATAGCTGACACAGCAACAAACAGCGCACACACGCTCAACCGCTGAATTAGTTGAAGTCGTATAAAAGCCATTGGAAAGTAGCATCTCCGTACATTTCACACATCGGCACCATGAAGGCCGTCTGCATTCTGGTCTGCCTCGCCCTCGCCCGCCACTGCGCGGGCAGTATCTTCCAGCACCGCCGGGGCTCCAAGATGGACCGCCGCGTCGTCCAGACGCCGGACTACATCGACCCCTACCTCCAGGAGCAGTACCAGCAGTACTTCGCCCAGTACCCGTACGCGCAGCAAGTCTACCAGGAACAGAACCAGGCTCCCATCTACCAGGAGAGGAGCGAACGCTTCCGCGGTGGAATCCGCAAGCCGATGTACGTGAGCCAGGATATCGAACGCCAGCTTCAGCAGCGCCAGGATAGATACCCCACCGAGCGCCAGGAAAAGCACTCCTCCGAGAAGATCGCGCTCTACGGTGACTCCTCCTCCGCCGAGACCCAGTCGCACAAGGAGGAAACCATCCAGCCCCTCAACATGCTCACCGGCTTCGATGACCAGTACGCCGCGCCCCGCTTCGCCGACATGGGCGTCGCCCGCTTCGCCGCCCGAAACGAGAAACCAGCCCTCCCCGGCGACGCCACCGTCTGGCGCGGCCTGAAGATGGCCACCAGCCCCCAATGGCCCGTCGAAACGAAGGATCTCGAAAGGATCTTCAGCGAAGCCATGAAGTCCATGAAGCACATCCAACCAGAAACCAAGACCGAACTCCACAAGGCGTACGAAATCGCCGCCCAAGAGCTCTCGGAAGACGTCAACATGAACGCCACCGAGCTGCTGAAGAAATACCAGTACCCCGTCGAGGAGCACACCATCAAGACCGACGATGGCTACTACCTCACGCTGTTCCGCATCTCGTCCGTGCAGTCCGACCCGACCAAGCCCAGACCGGTCGTGTTCCTGATGCACGGTCTGCTCGGCAGCGCCGACGACTGGCTCCTGATGGGCCCGCACAAGTCCCTCGCCTACGTGCTCGCCGACGCTGGGTACGACGTCTGGCTCGGCAACGCCCGCAGCAGCAGATACACCTACCACGCCAGCAAGAGCCGCGTCCAGCCCGACTTTTGGCAGTTCAGCAACGACGAGATTGCCTTCCACGACTTGCCGGCCATGATCGACTACGTTCTCGAGACCTCAAAAGTGCAGAAGATGTTCTACGTGGGTCACTCGTCGGGCACGACCGCTTTCTTCGCGCTGGCTTCCACCATGCCCGAGTACAACGACAAGATCGTGATGATGTACGCTCTGTCCCCGATGGTGTACATGAGCGGCGTGCGCAGCCCGCTGGTGCGCATGATCGCGCCCAACAGCCGGTTCTACGGCCGCCTGCACGAGCAGCTCGGGCAGGGAGAGTTCAGACCGAACGAGGAGTTGGTGCGCACCGTCGGCGGCGTGATGTGCGAGAACGAGATCGGCTGCAAGAACATCTGCTCCAACGTGTACTTCGTGATGTCCGGCGTGAACGTTGAAGACTTGGAAGTGCGACAGATCCCTTCGATCATGCGCCACCTGCCGGCGGGCGCGTCGACGAAGCAGATGTTGCACTTCGGGCAGAACGTGGCGTCGCTCGGGTTCAGGATGTACGACTACGGGCTGGAGATGAACGAGAAGATGTACGGGCAGGCTCAGCCGCCTCAGTACGACATGAAGAAGGTGTCCACACCGGTGGTGCTGTTCTACAGCGAGCACGACTGGCTGGCGCACCCGAAGGACGTCGCGCGCCTGCTGAAGGAGCTGCCGAGCGCCATGTCCCACAGGATCCCCGAGGAATACTTCACCCAAAACGACTTCATCGTCTCCCAGAAGGCCACCGAGCAAATCTACAAACCCCTTATCGACTCCATCAAGGAACACGCTAACACACAAGAGCAACAAACTTCCTATTAGATTTATAATTTTGTACAAATAATCGCATAAGTATCATTCATTAACTTATTTACCATAAGATGTATAATTTTTATATAATTTTCATCAAGACATAATAAATCCGTCCTTTTAAAAAAATATATTTTTTATTCATTTTTAATCCCTCTTCAAAACCATGATTTATAGGTAGGATAACTACACTTACATATAGTCATTAAGTTATTATGATGACACACCTTATGTCATTAATCAATCACACATACATACACGAGGACGAACTCTCACTCAGCTCAGCCACTAACTGCAGGCTTATAGATAGATGCGTAGATGTTTTTCGCTTCAAACAATAGGATTAGCTAATCTGTGGTATAAGCATAAGAAGTAATATATTATAAGTAGGTTTATTTTAATTGAAACTCATTCAAATCAAAATCGGTACAGCAATTAATAAAGTAGGTAAATATCAACTTTGAGCGAAATGAAGAACAATCTCTGTTATTATGACCTATGGTTTGTGTTACTTACTGGTAAGTCTGTTAAAATGCTTTTGGCATTAAGTCCGCCAATAGGCAGATTGCAGTTACAGTTCGTGTTGTGTTCGTGTCAAGTACATGTAGTTCAAGTACAAGTACAAGTTATAAAAAATAATTTATTTTATTTTATTACATTACCTAGAGACATAACTCTCTTTTTCGAAGTTGGTTAAAAAGATTTCTTCGAAATAAATAGTAAACTATCTATGATGTACTAAAGATGGCGCTTGTGTTGTAAATGTTCACCGTTTGACATTTGAACCAGCCCACGCTTTGTTTTGACATTTGCATTTTGCCTTTCTGTCATCCAAGCGTTACCTTGGGAGTGAGATAGGCATACAAAAATCCGCGTGTATGAAAGAGATAGGCACGCGACGGCGCTGTAGCTTCCCGCCGTCGCTCGTACGTCAGTTGCGCTCCGATCGGTTCGCTGTGCGTAGTTTTGTCGATTTATTTTTATTTTGGACAATAACATTACTTGTTTTAGTGATTTTTGCTATTGAACTGACTTTATTAGTGTGTACGAGTGCAGAAAGCTTTGTGCGCATGGATTAAGCGACGATGCTACCTCCTACGGCCGGTGTAGCACAAGAACAACGCGACCGGCCCGACATGGCGGCATTTCAGCAGCATCGTGACGTTAGAGAATTGACTCGGGAGATCATCAGGGATGCCCGAGTCGCCAGCAGACAACAATCAACATCTCCTGGAGGTAAGCAAGCCGGTTAAAATCGACGCCACGTTTCCGCCATAGCATGTCAAATTGACATGATACGTCAAGGTGACATCTAAATAAAAACAAGCCTATTTCCCACTAAAAATTGCATTAGAAATAGATTTAATTCTCATTACGAGCAATTTGATACCATTTACGCAGGAATTTAGGCTTGTTACGTCACCGGGGAACGCGATCTGCCAAAAGTAAAATGGCGCCAATGCGATAGAAATAAATGCTTGATATTACTCCAACACGTAGGTTTGGGCCAATAAAGTTGGGTTCCTAGCTTTTATTTCATTACCGTGCCAATTATTTAGTACAACATTAAATCTTTATTAACCTCCGTATAAGTAGAACGCTTAGAAAATAATGCAGAGCCTCATCATTTGGCACGTGTTAGCTATTTTTAGAAAGTCATTGAGCTGCTTATCATCTCAGCGTTGATGCCCAGCCAACACTTCGTAGTTAAATCTTAGTTTTGTAATGAATATTGCTAGGTAAATCATTTTGTTTGTTGTTGTTGATATTCTTGCTTTTGACTTGTAAAATGTCTTGATGACAGAATATTGACAGTGAGCAGTCATGGCAAAGAAGATGGCGGGCGGCGCGCGGGGCTATATCGATCACGCGCCCGCCAGACGGCGCCACTGTCGCTTTGTTTGTATAACTCAGCTCAATACACTTTGGTCTATGAAGAAAGTTTTGATTATTGTAAAAAGACTTGAATACTATAATAGTTAAAGTACTTATATTTAAACTATTGCACTGTGATTTGCGAAATTGGTAGACTAAACCTTAGAACATTCTCTACCAGTCAATTGCTCTGAAATTCATGAAGTTTAATAAGTGCGGAGACATTGTTGTGGCTGGAAAGTAATTATTACATTTAAAAACAGTTTATTATAATGAGGTACAATATCTTTTTTTTACATTTACATGTTTTTTTTAGGTTTCTGTTCTCTTTCTGATTAAAATTTCAAATTTATATATCCACCCACACCTATTCAAGTGTCCATCAATTGCCTGACTGCAATAATATCAGGCCTCGTTAGCAATTTGTATTTTACTACCTATTTCAAACACAATTTTATTTTAATATTTCTAAAAGCTGCCTAGTAATGCTAATTGGCGAGTCTTTGTAACTTACATAGAACCTCCAACAGTATCCTGAGGGTCTTTGTGGATTGTTGGGAGTCACCAAACATCCAAATTTTAGCATCAGTTAGGGTCACCACATAATTAAACCCATTAGGAGTGTTAAAATTTTTAAACCAATCAATGGATGGTTTGCTATCTGTAACTTCCCTTTAGTCCACAATGACAGTTTATCACTTCTGAAGGGCATTATGCAACAGGCGGCTGACCTAATAATAGAGGCTCAGAACAGAAGCATCGCATCTTGTGTTCTTATTTAGAAATAAGTAGTTGGAAGATTTACTAATATTATAAACAGTGAGAAAGAATATTTTCTTTACAAAAGAAGTATAGACCTATGTAGATGGAGATAGAGCTCAGTAGAAGTTCACAATACCTAGTAAATCTTTGCGCTAAGTCAAAAAGCAACTCTACCCTCTGAATTTGGTTACATTTTGATCTCACTTCATACAAATATCAAAATACTAGCGGTGTCCTGCGAATGCGTCCGCGCGTTTTCGTTTGCTCGTTCCCGTCCCGTCGCAGCGTGATGTTTTGTAGTCTAAAGCCTTTCTCAATATTTTCTGAGATAAGCGCGTTCAAACAAACATTCTCAGCTAAATACTATTCTCAGAAATTACTGGTCCCATTTGAAGAAATATTTTTGTGTTCATCGAGAAAGGCAGGGCTGAACCAAGTCATATTAGAAAGCTAGGCCGAAAGTCTAGCCCAGTAGGTATAAGACAACCTACTTCTTTCAAAGCATAAATTAGTTTTATTAATATTCTTTCTATGCTGACACGGGTATTCATATGCTAAGGATATGCGAATATTATATGATTACACAACCTCCGTTAACGTCGGTCAAGCGTGTAGATATTACAAAACATAATCGTTCATTATCGCGGTATTGTTTCCACGGGCGTCCGCTTATTTGCGTTGTATTTGCATCGTAACCTGAAATGCGACATAAGCATGGACTTTGGCACTTTCCGCTTAAACTTAAGAAATGAATATGCAAAGCAGTTACACCATTGAACTGGGAATATTTTACTTCGTTTTTATGCGCCTGTTCTGTATGTCCTATAAAAAAGAGTAGTAAGCATTGACTGAACCTCCTGACTAACATCGAAAATATCACAGACATTTTAGACAAACCTTGGAATGTGATCCTGGACTTATGCTTTCGCTTTTATCAGCTAGCTTCGTGATAGTGATTAAGCAGTACTAATTCATCATCATCATCCCGGCGTTGATCCCAGTTGCGTGCGATGACGCCCGGGGTCTGCCTTCCTACTTTTCCATCTCCACTTTGCACGGTCTTGGGCATCCTGTGTGGACAGTTGATTGGCACGCATATCATCTAAGCAGTACTAATTACTACGCTTAAATAAAAGGTGGATTAGAAAAAAAAAAACTATCCCTCATGGATATGTCAACATTATTTTGTCTTATCAACATTATTTTGTTTACGCGACCGCTGGCGTCCTATCGATCCGTGAGGCTTCGAACTACAAATCGAAGTTGCTCGATGCCTACCTAACGTTACGTTTGTAAAATCAATCAGTAATGATCGTCATTATTTCAGGCAGGTAGGTAGGATAGTAACAGACGTGTCAAGAAGCGTTGTTCTAGATCTAGATTGAAAATAACCATTGGCAACAAATGAGCGTGGTGATTCGGCAGGTGCATCGGATCACGTGATCAAGTGCAATCAGGTGAAAGTATAATGAATGAAATTCATAATATTTTATAATTTACATTCAACTACCCTTCACGGATGTGTAAATCAGCATACTTTTGTCAATTCTTTTGTTTACGCGGCCGCCGGCGGCCTTCGCGTCCGTGAGGATTTACTTACATAGGTAAAAGTACCAGTAACCTAACTATAATATAGCCGCTCAGATAATGTTATTTTGGCGTTATAAATTTTGACAGAAAATGTATTAGGAAAATTTACAAAGTCAGGAAGTTTTAAATTCTTTCCATACATTTTATGTCAAAATAGCATTCTTTGAGCGGCTAAACTACATAAAGCTGTCATTCGTTCGACACTGTTGTATTGTGGTTGAAGGGTGCAGATAACTAACCGGGAATGGAACCCTAGACAAATCACCATATCTATCATGCCAGTGCAGATTTTTTCTACAAGGTAGTAGTTATTGTTACCAAAATCTGCCCTACACTTCTCTCAAATCATTATAGCTAAAATGCAGCCATAATAAAATAATAATGAGGTCATCTGCCGAGTCGCGTCCATCATTCAGTAACAATCCTGGCTTATGTCGACCTCGATCTGTCAAAATGCCATTCTACTTGAAGGTACTGGTTTGTTATTTCCTGTTGCTGAAAATTGAACCACATCGATCTGTTTACCCGGAAGCGACAGAAAGCGGCTATGTTTCTTTTACCTAGTCAATGGTCGGGACCCTACGTGCGCGAGTCCGACTCGCACTTGGCCGGTTTTTTTGCTTTGTTCAAATATCAAGCGAGTAGTGCCAATGAGCTATTTATTATTGAAGTCTTAAATATCTGTTAGGCTCGGTTGCACCGTCTTAACTAAAACCGTCACACATGTTTTCCATTAATCAAGTATTACGATGTGATAAAATCGCCTAATTTAAGAACAGTTAATGAAGCTTTTTTAAATAAATAAAATGTTTGTTTGCGTGACCCAAAGGATGAACTTGACTTACACTCAAGTTAAGTCCAATTTGTTGTTCAAAATTTTTGTAATTGCTCTACTGTCCTATAGACATATTCATACACGTCATGTTCTCTCTTCACTATGCATTGGATTAAAAAAAAACAAATATACTTTATTTTTGTCCCTTTTATTACGATAAAATACAAAGATTCAAGATTTTATAGGTTTCATACTTTTTATGTTTTTTATAGGTCCCAAACGCCTTGTACACCTTTTACTACACTCCAACCCATTGCTCTACATTTACATTATAATACACAAGTCCGCGAGATCTCCAGTCTGGCCTTAGTCCTAGGGCTGCCTTGCGTCCTTGCATCGCCGCGGTCGTCGCCCCCGATCGATCGCAGCGCCCTACGCAAGACGCTAACTGCATCAGCCTGATTCTTAGTTCTCTTCTGTTTATTTATTTTCTTAATGATTAAGTTATTTATTAAATTAATCAACATAACGGTATTTATTGATTTTTTGATTAATTTAGTACAAAATGCAACAAATTTTATAAGTTATTTATTTATTATCATGATACATGTATAGGGTCCCTTAGTCAACAAGGATAATAGTTTTATTTTATGGAGTTAGTAGTACCAAAAATTCGTGTATAAATAAGTTGCCGATACACTCCTACGAGTACACTCGTTGTTTTCCATATTACATATCGAGCAACCATTTTAGTTCACGAAAATGATTATTGTTTAAATAAAAAATAATAATCATGTCTTAATATATTGATATACGTCATCGTAACGATGGGATTTACTATATTTATTGCACAAATCATGGTGTACAAAGGCAGACTTAATACTAAAAGCATTATCTGCCAGTCATAACTTTAGGTCATGCAAAGAGATGGCAATGAGTGCATTATTATTTTAAACTTTAATGCACTAAGAGTTGTACATTGGGTGGTCTAAATGCCTTAAGGCATTCTCTACCAGTCAACCGCTTGATCTTTTTCTAGTTTAGTAGATCTTATACTAAACAGAACAGTTCAGACGTGATGTTTTATTTTCATATCACAGAAATAGTGCTATCAAGATTTCCGATACCATGACTCAGCCTGCTTTTAATGACTTCTTAAAATACTGAAAATAGGTTTCATTCTAGTTCATAATATTTTGTTTAGCACTCAAACTCTAGCGCATGTAGCATGTAGGCATAAGCAAAAGACAGTTCGCCTGTACACGCGTGACCCGGTTCCGTCGCTCACTCGCTGTTGACTCGTGAAATGTGTTGTCAGATGTGCTATTATGTAACGCGATGGCGACCAGTTTTGTGGTGGTTTCTATCATTTCTATTAAATTGAAATCTGTATTAGGTTTATTTGTTTCTAATAGAATTAGTTAATCTATCTGTGGCCGCGCCGCTTCAAGATTTAGCATTTACAAGGACAACATACAGTTTTGAAAATATGTAAGGCGAGCGAATAGATCAGAGATTTAGATTTTTTTAACCTTTTTTATTTTATTTATTCCACCAATACACCGCGTAGTCCAATAACTAGCGAGTTATCTATTTCACATGGCTAAATTGTAAATAGCACATCGCTTCTTGGATGACAAGTGGACACCTTCCCACGCTACATGGTGTCTACATAAAGCTATCTAATTACTAATATCCTGATAAATGATTGACTGATAGCAACTGACCCCAATCGCTATAGGTAATAGAACTTTCGGATCATCCGTCATGCAAATGTTTGCTCAGCGGCTTCCGTCGCTGACACAACGCCGCCGATTATTGTATTTTGGTTAAACACTGTAGAAAAACTTAACTGCTTTTTTATACCATAGAATCATTTGAACATAGAAAAAAATACTAGCTGTTTTCCGCGGCTTCACCCGCGTAAATGTCGGATCTCAAAAAATAGCCTATGTGCTTTGCTGTGCGTGTGATTCTGGTGTATGAGTAAAATACATTTCGTAGTTTTTGCGTGAAGTAGGTAGTACAACATACATCCATCCTCACAATTCACAAACATTCGGATTTACAATATTAGTAGCATAAATCTATCTATATTTTATTTATAAATACTACATACCTTCGGCCTGTTTCACAAGTCCTATTAAGTTCTGCGATAGCGATATCTATCCAATACTTAATGCGCAATGAAGTTCCATACTTGAATTATTCGTTGGTTACTGCTTGCTCATTTTGTCGATTGTGAAACAGGACCCTAGTCTTAAATTAATTCAGTTCCTAAATCGTCTTACATTATTCTATGGCTTTTTAGTCTAACATGCAACCAATAAAACCTCATCTTCTTTTGTATCAGGCCGCGAACGGTTCCCATCGACATCATCGACAGACGAGAACGAGAGCGGCACAGATGGCGAGGCCGACCGCTCGCGGCGAGTCAGCATCGTCCACGGCCACCTGGGCCCGCCGCCTGGCACTATGATAGCCGTGCGCAAACGCCGCGGGAATCTGCCAAAGCAGTCCGTGAAGATCTTGAAGCGATGGCTGTACGATCATCGGTATAATGCGTACCCGAGCGATGCAGAGAAACTGACGCTCAGTCAAGAGGCTAATCTTACCGTATTGCAAGTGAGTATACTGTATCCCGATGTTATTACACTACAGGGTGTAAAAAAAGTATGAGCCAAATTCAAGGCGGTGGTTGTCAATCGAGTTTGGAATACAGTAAAAATAAAAATATTTTTTTATAAAATTTTAAAAATATTTTATACAGAATCCCTAAAATTCTATACAGGGTGTTAAAAACTACGAGCGAAATTCAAAGGGGTGGTTAAGAGTTGCGTCTAGAAAACAATAAATTAACGAGGTTGCTTATTTTTATATTTCCTCCCTGTATTCTATTCTCGATTTACAACCACCCCCTTGAATTTGGCTCTTAATTTTTTTGTTACCCTGTATAGAACAGATTTCCGCCGGCTGGCGCTATCACCGTGCGCAAGCGCTTGCCTAAGCTGTATGTGAAGATCCTTAAACGAGGGCTATTTGATCATCGGTATAATGCGTACTAGAGTGATGCTGAGAAACCGAGGCTCAGTCAAGGGGCTAAACTTACAGTTTTGCAAGTTTTATTACTTCACTAGCCCCATGTCACTACGCCATAGAACTGACTCCTATCCCCCGATGTCATGATCGCTGTAGAGGAGGGTTCCTACTCCTCATTCCTCACCTAAGCACCTCAAGCGGTGGTCGCATGATCATGAATACAACGCATATCCAAACGACGGGGAGTCAAGAGGCTAACCTGACCTGAGCGGTTGAAGTAAGTATAAACACTTACAAGACGCAAATGATACTTCACTAGCTTCAAGTCACTACACCGAATAGGTACAACTTCAACATGTACTCTTACAACTTCGTATCGGAATGTGTCATTTTACTCTATTTTTACTGTCAAGGGTCAAGGCATACATAATTTCTAATCCTTACTCACTGTACTATAAAAACCTATTAAAATACAAAATAAGTCTGTATGTAGTATATGTCGTAAATAAATTAATTCAATGTGCCACACACACAGCACATTCACAAAATGTATCAAATGTAGCTACTATCTAATCTACAGCTCTATAATATTGATTTAGGGTTTCTCATTATTCGAAACAAGTTGTAATTAAAATCACTAATGTTCGTTTTAATTAAACATTTTGTATCTAAACAAAATACCTTATCTACCACTCGGTCACTTGTAATTTGCAAATCTATACTAATATTATAAAGCTGAAGAGTTTGTTTGTTTGTTTGTTTGAACGCGGTAATCTCCGAAACTACTGGTTCGAATTGAATAATTCTTTTTGTGTTGGATAGTCCAGTTATCGAGGAAGGCTATAGGCTATATTACATCACGCTACGACCAATAGGAGCAAAGATATAGTGGTAAATGTGTAAAAAACGGGAGAAAGAAGTCACTATTCCACGCGGACGAAGTCGCGGGCAAAAGCTAGTAGTAAATAATATGTCATGTCATGTACTGTACACTATACATCGACTAATTATCAAGATCATCCAGCTCCATGGACCCCTAACTGTTTACATCTTAATAAAATGTGTCTATGTTTCTATAATATAACTTAACATTTAATCTAAAAACCTTAATCATAAAATCGTTAAAAACTGTCTTATATTTAATGTGTAATTGTTTCTTACATTTTATGACTAAAACTACTACTGCATGCAAATCATGTTGTGATAACTATTTTACCCTAATTCTAGTTAGCGCTTTTTTGTAATTGTTTTGAATCTTACCTGTATTGTATTGTGTTCTGAATAAAATAAAATATACTTAGTGCATAGTGAATACGAGTAATTAAAACTCTTATCTCCTACAGGTATGCAACTGGTTCATAAACGCGCGCCGGCGCATCCTGCCCGAGATGATCCGGCGCGAGGGCCACGACCCGCTGCACTACACCATCTCGCGGCGCGGGCGCAAGCAGCCCTCGGGCTCCGCCGCCGCCGCGTCGCCCTCCGAGGTGGTCGCGGTCACGTGGGACGGGGTCGAGGTCGAGGTGAGTCACCTTTAAGTCTGTTTTTGAGTGGCGAATATTTATAATCTTGACATTCCTTTTTAACAAAATGAACAATGATTCTTTTTTTTTTAAATCGATAATATTTTAAAAGTAAAGAAAAAAATGTTAACAATATTCACCAAGCAAACAAAAACTGACTTTACTGCCTTCAGTATACAATCCTAACTACACCGCGCAAATACCTGAGACAAATGTTTTAACGTTAACCTTATCCTTATGGTGGAACCACGCAGCTTCATAGCATGGCTGCCAGCTTTCACAAAGCTAGTAGCCAGCATCATTCGCATAGTTTGGCTCATAGTCGGGTGTGGCTGTCGAGTAGCCGGCAAAGTGGATACACCGTTATGTAAACCACAAAATGTTAGGAAATTAACTCCAAAATAGCAACTTTTTTTTAGAGTCAGCTTCTTTTACACTTATCAAAACAACGCTTGCGTCGATTTGATGTGGCGTCAGCGCATCGTTTTTCGTCGTCCATTGTAATTTAATCATGAATGTTACGTTTGCATAAGGCTGACGCGCAAAAAAAAAATATGGCTTTTAATGAAAAGAGGCCAAATTTAGCGTAAGTTAATTTTCCTTAGATCTTGTACCATCATAGACCATCATCCGTAGTTTGCGTCTGGTTTTCATTTACTTAAGAAGAAAACACAAGGCGGCTAGGTCATAGGCCACTAAGAGAATTTAACCGCATTTTTAGGGTTATGTACTTCGAAAGGAAAAAACGGAACCTTAGATAGAATCACTTTGTAGTCCGTCCGTCCGTCTGTCCCTACCCTTTTTCTCAGAAACGCGTGGACCTATCAAGCTGGAATTTATATAAAATACTCAGGTCCCTTGATGAAGCTGTGAAAAAAACGAACTTCAAGCCGATGCAATATCTCCAAACTTGCAACTACTAGCAGGGAATCAACCAAAACCCAAATGGTAGTTTTAGTCGACCTAATATCCTGATATTCAGCATGTACTAATGTTTTATAGTAGCACATATAAAGAGAAAAATCCGAAATACGAAACCCTCGGTGCGCGAGTCCGACTCTCACTTGGCCGGTTTTTATTTATCAGGGTGGCAGCAATTTAATCTCGATAACCCCAAATATGAACCCTTCGTACGCAGGACGACCCGAACCGCACCGGCTCGGCGGAGTACACGGACGGGCTGCTCGTGTACCGCAGCGACGGCGACGAGGCGGCCGACGCCGAGGAGGGCTACTCCAGCAGCGCCGTCAGCGAGGAGGAGGTCAAGTACGACCCGTCCGTGTGGCAGTCCGTCATCCGCTACGGGCCCGAGGACCGCGAGCTGCACCCCGCCGCGAGAGGGTTAGTTCGCATCTTATTTATGGAAAAATATATGGGTATTACATAAGATAAATACAAAGAATATAAATTGCACTTGTCAAAAGCAACCGTGACTCTGTGACAGACGAGGAAACGAACCCCGTGTCTTACACTATCCTCCTCTATATTCCTCGTCTGTCACAGAGTCACGGTTGCTTTTTACAAGTGCAATTTATATTATTAAGTTTGTATAGTGACAAAACACTTTAACAACAAAAATCAGCTATAATACAAAGAAGAAGAAAGGTTACGAGCCCTGCGCGATAGCTAGTCAGTTCATATGGCAATGTTCAGTGCGGTGTGGCCGTTGGGCCAGATAAGTTCTAAATTAAAGGCCTTTCAATCAATGTCAATTTTAGTAATATTTTTTGAAAACCAATTCATGAATAATTGGGTAAAAAATTGGAGGACGCTCAAACCCCAGCTTGCTGGTACAAAGGTCGCCCTATAAAATAATATCAGCATGTTTTAAAACATGTCTCCGCTTTGGAGATCTAAATGTCTCGTCTTGTTATTACGATGTTGATGCTAATGAATGATATTTCTATTTCCAGAAGAACAGCGGCAGTAGTCACGGTACGTACTTCAGAGTCGGAAGAGGGTGAGGAGGGAGGGGACGCCGGCGGCTGGCACCCGCAGCTCGCGCACCTGCCGCAGCTGCCGCATCCGCTGCGCAGGCGCGTACAGGTCCGTACTCCGGCGTCGGCCGCGGGGTGTCCGCTGCCGCTGCACGAAGCCCGGGGCCCGTACAGACACCGACAAAGAACGACCACGACAAAGTTTTTCGCAGCGACTGGTCGCGAGCTGTCTCATCATCAACATTGTCGGCCACAGAACGTCTGCTGCTGAACGTAGGATTAGGCCGGTCCATCGTCATCATTGGCCACCGGATATCCACTGATAAACAAAGTCCTCGCCTAAAGTTTTCATAACATTCATAGCATCCAGGATCCTGGGATCTTTACAAAGTCACTGTCGATCTTACAGTACAAAATGGTATAGTACACATAATAGACAAACAGCGTTCTTCTGACCGTATGTAACCATGAAGACCGAACTCAACGAACGATACGTTTGGTGCATTGGTTAGAACTCCTGACTACTGAACCAGCGGTCGCGGGTTCGAATCCCGCAACGGGCAAATGCTTGTGTGATGAGCACGAACATTTGAATCCAAGTCATGTATTTAAGTATTTATGGAAGACGCCCCGTCATTATCGTTGTCTAGTACTTCGTAACACAAGGAATAAATTCCTTACTTCGAAACTAGACAATTGATGTGTTGTCTGGTGCGTATTTATTTATTATTATCACTCGTCGCGGAATTAAAGTCCTTAACGCGGGTGCAGTGTTTTTTATTCCTTCACTCTCATAGTCTGGTAACTGCCTCCGTGGCGCAGCGGTTATAGGGTCGCATCTTAAAGCGACGGCTCCGCCAAAGGTCTCGGGTTCGATCCCCGAGTCGGGCCGAAAATGTACCTGGGTTTTTCTATTCAGATTTTCTCAGGGTAGCCCGGAGTTTGGAAGTTGGCGGTGTTTCGACCCCGTGCCTCGGAAAGCACGTAAAGCCGTCGGTCCTGCACCTGATCTCTACGGTCGTGTCAGTACGCTGTCCCATCGGGTTATGAGAGTGAAAGGAATAGAGAGTGCACCTGGGTCTGCGCACACACTTGTACACTATAGTCATTGTGACCTCCGTAGTCGAAAATCGGCTAGGCTACTTTTATTGATTATATTTGTTTATATCCGCAGGTGGTCCCGGCGGGCGCGGCGGGCGAGGGCGGCGAGCGCGACAAGTTCAAGTGCCTGTACCTGCTGGTGGAGACCGCCGTGGCCGTGCGCCAGCGCGAGCAGGAGCAGGAGGAGGTGCCCGTCTAGGTAACGAGCCCACACACTCAACTTGGCATCATCAGCATCAGCCAAAGGACGTCCACTGCTGAACATAGGCTTCCCCCATGGACCACAGCGACCGGTTGTGAGCGGTCTGCATCCAGTGTGATCCTGCGATCTTTACAAGGTCGTCTGTCCATCTTGTCGGTGGACGTCCTATGCTGCGCCTTTGGTCGAAGGGTCTCAGAACTTTTCTGCTCCAACGGCCATCAGTTCTAGCGCTATGTGCCCTGCCTACTGCCACTTAAGCTTACTGATTCGCAGGGTTACCTTAGTTCTCTTACGTATCTCCACACACTCATATAACCCTAAAGGTTTCTGCCTACTACATCGAAGCATGCCATGACCGTGCTAAGAACGTGTCAGGCAAAAAATATTCTTTATATTGAAAGCTATAACACCTTTCCCACTAGACCGTTCCGTCATCGACCAACACCGTCGCGTGTCATGCACGGAGCGTGTCAGCACCGGCAAAATACAATCTCGCTTCATATAACCGTGAGACAGAACGCTGTAGATCCGTTGAGTGGACAAAGTAGAGCGTATCGTAACTTTTCGTGTATAGTACGCTCCTAGCACAGTCATGGTATGGTATGGTGTAGTGGGGACCTTTATTCTCAATTTGTTAAAAGCCTTACTCTCTTTAACGTTCATAGCTGTTTAAGACGCTATTACGCTTTTTTAACTATGTATACAGACGCACATTTAAGGTTTAACTTTTTTGTTGAAAACTAACCCTTGTTGCAATGTTTACCGTGACGTATGTGCCTAAGGCAATGCGCGAAAAAAAAAAGCGTTTGACGCGCGAATTTGTATCAAAGTATTTTAGCTTTATAAACTGCAATTATTTAAACTATATCAGACAAGAAATCGAACCCTTATTCTTACGCTCTCCGGGTACATATTATGTTAGATACTTTTTACAAGTGCAATTTTTTTAATATGTTTATTTATTTGTCTTTCTAGCCAAATAAATTATTTTTGTCACCTACAACTACTTGTTTTGTGTATTTATTTAGTTATTTGTAGAAAACATACTAAATTAATTTTATTCTATTTCAGAACCATCGTAAACACAGAGGCGATACACAGAAAGGCGTCTTGTCAACCAGAATGTATGTATTTGGCTATACTATAGCGTTATCTATCCTGAACTTCCATTATAAGCATAACATATAAGGGAGTTCAATCATCGTAGTTGTAACTCTGCAACCTTCTTATGATACGACGATTAATGTTATAAAATTATCCTCTATTTAAGGAACAATATGATGTATCTGGTAGTAATAATAAAGGCTTAGAGGACACTATTATTTTATCAAATAACTACAGTTTTAGAGGGATTTTTATAAACCCACAATATTTTATGTTCTTTAATTTTAAGCTTTGTGAATTAGGTTTGATGTTTTAATATTAAAACATTTTTAGTTTAATGAAACGCATCTTTTTCCTATGTTAGCATGATAGAGTTGTCTAAAGCATTTTAGTGAAAAATGTATATTGAAGCATTTAATTAATTTAGAAAAACGTTTTTTTATCAAGGTGGGATTAGATAATTTGCTAATTGACTTGATTTTGCTTTTAAATAATCAAAAATTATAATAATAATTAATTGTTTGTTAGCTTCCCTAGTTATATTTGTAATAGGACACACAATAGTTCTAGTCTTTTGCTTTGCACACTAAACGAAGAGTTGGCAACACGACTGCGAATAATTTTAAGCTACTTATCCTTCTATGACGACTGATATACTCGACTCAAAGTATAAAACTCAACGGAAACATATGATTTCTACAATTTAATCTTGCAGGAAACATCAGAAATAAAGATGATTCCTCCATAATATCGTAAAGATGAAAGTGTCTAGTATATATCTATTCCTGTGCAATTTTGTATCTAATTAAATTATATTTACCTATTTAAATGTCTACAATCAGCTTTTCATGAGGACTACTGTCTAAAACTGTTCCTAACTCCAATGTTGATAATTTAATAGAATATTGCTATAACTGTTGGTAAAATTTACGTCTGACTGCCAACAGTGGCCTTACTCTGGCTGGACACAAAACCCGATCCAATGATTATAACCATCCCTGTCACTCATACCAGGCCGTGTATGCGTGTGACAGGGATGGCTATATTCAATGGATCGGGTTTTGTGTCAATAGTAAGGCCTCTTATCAAATCATAAGACACTAGAACGTTTTTTTTTAAATAAGTATATCGTATTTATTGACGTACCGTTTTTTTAACCCTAAGTCGGTATACACGACGATATAAAAAACAATTTATATGAAAATCCGTGGCTTGTTTTATTTTTGCATAGTCTTTTCATCATTATAAACTATCGTTATTTTTATCATCCTTGAATCTACAATACGGCGTAGATAAGAAGTATTGAAAGTTGAAAGTAATGTCTTTTACTATGTTAGTAGCGTCATAAAAATCGCTCTGAACATTTTTACCATTGGCGGTAAATGAAAGGAGCATAGCACTTTCAACGTTTTACATGACTTCGTGTTTATACTGTATTGTCCAATTTTGTGAACTGATTATATTTTGAATATTCATTTAGTTGTAGTTCTTTAAAGGTAGCTTCACTTGACCTCGAATTATATCTTATTGGGGAAAGTTGCTTAAAAGCAACATAAAAGCTGTTAGTACTTTTAGACGAACCAATTAAACACTATGAATATAATCTCGATCATAGCACGTAGCGGTTGTTTGTCAAGTATAATAAAACATTGTATTTATGGATAACTAATACGGGGTGTGTATGATATCGTGTACACGTATTTAAAAAATAATATAGTGGGCACTTTGACATTGACTTGAAGTCGGGGATTTGGTGTGAACAGTTGGAGGACTTTACCCGAATGGCCCATTTACACGAGGCCAGTAGCACTGGTGCCAGTAAATTAGAAACCGTTCTATTCTATTGGACTGGCTTCGTCCACTGGCTTGGGCCAGTCCAATGCACTGGCCTGGCTCTATTTTCACGAAGCCAATACTGGCCTGGCTTATTGGACTGGCTCGTCTACTGGCCTCGTGTAAATGGGCCATTATAGCGAGTCGAGAATCTAGCACTTATAACGAATACCACACTAAAGTTAAGCCTCCCATATAATGCTATTTTGAAGTTTCAATTTTGACACAAAATGTATGGAAAAAATGTTCCTGATTTTGTCAATTTCCTTATAAATTTTGTATCATAATTAAATACATAAGTAGCATTCTCTGGGCAGCGTTATTATAATAGCTAAGTAAAATTTACCCTCTGTGTCTGTGGGTTCGTGTCATTGCTAGCTTTCAGACAAATACGTACAGCCAAGGACATACACAATATCATATTCACCCAGCAAAAATATAAATAAGTGACTGGTTTACAATTATATTAACAATTGGGTGTCGTTAAAATATATATATATATATTTGTATTTAACTAAAAATCTATCGTGTTAGTCGCCTGTAAATAATAATATTACATAAGAGTGTAGCATAGTTTATTGTAGCTTATAGTACCGTAACACTTAATGGGTTTGGTGAACTGTTTGGTCTAATTTTTTATATCTTTTCTAATATATGAAAAACTATCTTGCAAAAGTAATGCTTTAAAATACATAAAATATCTCCATATTTAAAAAAAAACATTTTCCCCAGTTCGTCATAATGTGGTATAAACTGTGAAAAAAATGATTTGCGTTTTCTTCTGTCGAATGTCAATTTAATCATTTATTGCCAAAAAAAAACGTATTTTATAGAAAATATTCCTGGCGGTACTTATGCATCCTTTATATTACGGGAAATTTCAAATCATAAAGTTTTACCATAAAATCTGAGAATCATAATGTTATAATAAAATATATGATAAGATTGAACACTGCATTAAGTATGTATGTATATTGTTGATTTAATTAATAACTATTATTTTTACTCACTTATTGATTCTACTTCCTATACTCAATAAATTCTTGAAGGCTTGAGAGTTCTTGGAATTCGCTAAAAAACGTAATACTTGTGGTAAGGTCTTATATGGTTAGAGATTATAGTTTTAACCTCGTTGGCCTTGTGGTGGTATGAGGATATAAATAATGTAACCAAAAAAACAAACAACGCGTTTTCCAAACATTGTCTTGTAGTTGGGTGTTTGACGCAAGAATGCATCTACTTTTATTTCTAATGCATTTGGTAAATACGGTCTTACCACAAGTAAAATAGGAAATGTAAGGGGTAGCGTAAGTCAAGGAATGTATGGATTAGAAAAATTGATTGTCATGTACTTTCATATATTACCTTTATTTGTGTACAAACTTAATAAAGTTTTGTGTGAAAGTACCATGTGAACTACCTGTGGCGATGCTTGATGGACATTTTTAATATTGTAGCCTTGGGTTTCTAGCCCATCAATAAAAGTTATTTTTGATTGGTTATAAAATAATACATTTAAGATCCATTGTACTATGGAGAGTAATGATTTAAGTTTAGCTGCTCCCGGTATAAATGGTATTTCACTTTTCTGTTCAACATTGAGTGATTTTAATTTAATTAAAAAGTTATGTTTGTAATGTACTGTTTTATAGCCAAAATGGCTCATAATAATGTCTTTTTTGCATGTCCATCGTACGGCAATAGGGCTAAGCCCATAGTAAATTAAGGGTTGGGCTACACCGGTGCCAATATGCATGTATCGTCAAAGGACATGATCATCTGTTTTAAAATGGTCCCACGTGGTAGTTTTAATATGATCATCTGTTTTATTATTGGTAGAAAAAAATTGATGGCACTTTCCCAACCCTGGGCAAGCGCGCAGTGTGACCCAAGCCTTAGTATATATTTGGTTTACTTCTAAGAGAGTGATTGAGTTGTCTTATTTCACCTGAGTACAATGTGTACCTATTAGTTAGTAGCCCTTCGTCTTGTGTACATAGTCTTGTGTAAGAGCGTAACTTGTTAGTGATTATAATAAAATTGATTTCACTAGATTGCGTGTTTACTTTCTCCTAAAATTCTTATTAAAAGCTCAGGGATCGATTGGCCGCCGGCGGTTACGTAAACAAAAGAATGTTGATAAACATATCCGTGAGGGTTTAAAAATACTCATTAGTTGCTCAGTTTTGTTGGAAGTAAGGATTTTTCATGCCACATGTGACTTGATCACACCAAAAACATATGGTAGTAGAAATATTCTAATTTTTTAATTTATTTAATTAAGAAAATACTCATTAATGTCAGTTTCGTTGCGAAGGCAGGTTCTTCATGTCACATGCGACTTGAAATGATAGCAAGTGGCAACCAATAAACATATCGTAGTAGGAATATTTTATTCTTTGGAATAAATTCTTATCATTGTAGTACATGCATGCTCACGTTTACAGCTCCAGGCTTCTGTTCAAATTAATATACCACTTGGGTAAAAAGTAGATACAACACATTGTGCGTGGCTTTGAAATATCAATTTCATTGCAGTATAAAAAATATTCATCTTAACCACAAGTAACATACAAGTAGTTGAATACTTTCCTATGTTTTTATAGTATTATTTCTTTGGACCAAATAGGTTTATTTTTCTGTCACATTTGTGGAATGAACACTCAATCCGCCTGCACAATGTCTAGCCTATTAATGACGCTGGCTCTCCGCTTGGCGGTGCCACCGTCGAGTCCTGGCGATTTTCTTTTAACCCTTTCGGCAACGGAGTCCCCTGTCTCTTGTATCACGATGTCCTGGCTCGGGAGCTCCATCAGGAGCTTGTCGAAACTGCTGCAGTCACGCTGGAGGCCTTGCTTATCATCTGAAGACAATTGTTTTTTAGAGTGAGACACCTAGCGGATACTTGACAGACTAAGAGTAGTACTGGGAACCGATGCTAGGGCCAACTTCACATGACAACTTCACAAGTAGTCACAGGTCACAGTCAACTCTCAAGTCAACTCGGAGCACGTTGCGTCAGGGGTGCGGGCGGGTATATCCACGTCGTGCGCACCCGTCACGCTCCCCGCTCTCACCCCACCCCGCGCCCCGCAGGCCAAGTCTCAATGAAGCTGTTTACCTATTACTCGTAGAGGTTTAAATGCGACTGACGAAAAACGGGACTTTCTGCTCTAGTAACTAAAAAAACAGACAGCAACAGAATAATTTAACCCAGAGCACAGATAATATAATACTACTTACCCCAGAGTAAGCCAACCCGGATCTGCGCAAGTGGCTCTAGAGAGTTTCGAGAATAGTAATACGGGGTTAATAAGCATTTATATTTTGATATCGTTGCAGGTAATAGGTGAAAGGTAGAGGTTATTTATCAAGGAAAGATTTAGTCAGGATAGAACTAAATAATAAGATAAAATGATAAAGCAAGCTTATTTAATTAAATACACAAAAAAATAATAAACGCAACACAAATAAAAGGCATATGACGATAAAAATTTAATGAAAACATTTTGTTATTTGTTAAGCCTTTCTTCAGAGGCATTCAATTCCCCGTATGTAGCTCATATAAACTAGCAAGTGTCCATATAGCTAGCTATCTTCAAGAAATTATAAAAAATATAAAAAAAATATTTGCTCCCTATTCTCTCCATAACATTTTAATTCCTAAATATCACAAAACAGGTATTCTTATGGTAACATTTAAACTTGTACCTACCTCCACTTTTTCTCTTTAGCTGTTAGAACACTAATCAGAGATAGCTACTGACCCTTAGCTTCACCTGACCCTTACTGACCCTTACTGACCATCAGCTCTTAGGGATAGGGAAAGCAAACAAACTGGTTCCTTGTCGAGTACTTAATGAACCCTGAGAACCAGTCTAAAGCTGGCCTGCTATAAAGGATTGACACACTGGATGCGTTCTGCGGTCTGGTCTATAGAAACGCGATTCCGGTCAATTTCATATGGAGCATGAACGCATCCAGTGTGTCAAATCCTTAAGAGCACGTAGTACGGGTCCAAAATATGCTGGTAAGTGCTAACCGAGCCCCTTGTGCTTGGCGAGCTGCCTCTGTCGGAACTCCTCTTGCGCCTGCCGCTGCCGCCGCTTCCGCTCCGCTCTAGCTTCCTCCTCCGCCGCATCAACCGTCACCGACGTCACGGCCGGAACAGCCGCCGCTACCGCCGGCACTGGCGCCACGACTTCCTGCGGACACAACTGGGTGTAACCTTACCTAATTTAAACGTAAGTGACTAATTTGGAATAAGTATGAATTTTAAAATCCGGATAAAATCTGACAGTATAGTTACTCAGTTTTCTCACATGCTTTAAATACCCGACCAAGGCCCCTATTTTTGAATCACTCGCTTGGATATGGCGTGTGATTTTCGTTCGAAAACGATTTTTTTTCTATGACTTTTGACACTACGTCAAACGAAAATCACTCGCCATCTTGAAGCGAATGATTCAAAAATAGGGCTCCTGATCCCCTATTTTTGAATCACTCGCTTCAAGATGGCGAGTGATTTTCGTTCGAAAACGAATTAAAAGTCATAGAAAAAAACTCGTTGTCGAACGAAAATCACTCGTCATTTCGAAGCGAGTGATTCAAAAAGCCCCAGGATACTACTACTACGCACTGAAGATTAGCCCGTGCGTGGCATGGTGATAGTGGCCATTTGGGAATATTAACAAAAATGAGCAAGAGAGTGCTCGGCTGCGTGCTCTATAAGTGTGATCAGCCCATATGGTTCGCGCTTTAGAAAAGGCTTTAGTCGAGGGATGTTCACGAGCTAATACCAACCATACAAATGAAACGAAAAGTGTTAAGATTAAACTGTCTGACATACGGAATCGAACCCTATATCTTTCGCGAACCAGGCGATGGTGATTGCCTTTATCACTCGAGCTCGAGTTCAAACATTGACTCTGTTTGACTAATACTGACTTGGCTACAAGCAATGTCCAGCAGACTCATACTTTCACTGGACACACTGTGCAAAAACAAAGAAAAAGAAAGTGTTATGTGGATGAAATAAAAAAGTGTTTATAAAAACAAAAAGGGAATGATGATAAAAACGCGATAGCGAAATGAACAACAGGAAAATAGGTTTAAAAATAAAACTTGCTGGAACTTGTAATACAGGTAAAATAGAAAATAAAATAATGTAAAGTTAGGTGTGATTAAATTAAACAAAAAGTAACAATAAAACATGGCATTATTTCAAACAATTTTATTATAATAAAAACATCATGTACTGCATAGTTCACACCAAGTCTTAGTTTTAAAACTACATAAATACTTATGTACATATGCAATTCCTTAAACACGAAAGTGACAAAAACCACTTTACCCAATTCCTAGAATGTGAGAAAATACTAAATTAAATTATACTTTTTTAAACATCCAAGAATATTACTACGAGAAAAATAATATAACAAATGTAAAGTTCACTTATTACTAAAAATGAAGTGTATAAACGCCTCTTTTGTATCCATCCACATTCCACAAAATTAGTGCATACTTGATATATCGAAATATTGCACCAATTGGTCGATATCTATCTAAGAATTACTATTTTCCAGGCAAGCAATTTATACTAATGATTATTCTTTTATCCAACTTATAAGTGGCTAAAACTACTGCCCAAGGATCAGTTTACGTTACAATATGGAGTAATATTGGTGGACAACTTGCAGTATACAAAACTAATATAAATATCAAGAAGTCATTATTAATTCATCAAATAAATCTAAAAGTAGTTTCAGTAACTAACCCCGGATGAGATAACAGATATCACGCTCCAAAGAATCTGGCAATTTATAGACTCAACGGGACTAAGCAGTGAACTTTAAAGCATAAGGGCTGCCACAATAGATCATAACTGGTCGAGCTGGCTACAATAGGGCCCAACAACTAATAATAATAATAACTAAACTTTTATAAGGTGTATAGTCGCAAAGGCCAACCACATGGCAGTATTTAGCCAATATTACTGTTTCTATATCGAAAATGGCCTCCA
>OY757270.1:1662690-1695328 GCA_963584085.1 Pyrausta aurata
GGAAGAACTTCCAGACTGTCATTTTCGATCAATATTTAAAACGTCCAAATAACATGCTCTGATTGGCTCAACTATAATAATAATAATAGTCCCCCTAGCCGATTTCGACTACGGTGGCCAGTCACAACGACTAACCGACTGCGCGGGACATATTATAGTGCACAAGTGTGTGCGCAAACACAGATGCACTCTCTACTCCTTTCACTCTCATAGCCCGATGGGACAGCAATCTGACACGACCGGAGAGAGATCAGGCGCAGGACCAACGGCTTAACGTGCTTTCCGAGGCACGGGGGTGAAACACCGCCAACTTCCAAACTCCGGGCTACCCTGGAAATTTCTGAACAGAAAACCTCCGGTACATATTTTTGGCCCGACCCGGGAATTGAACCTGGGACCTCCGGCGCAGCCGTCGCTTTAAAATGCGACCCTCTCACCGCTGCGCCACCGAGGCAGGCAGTCAATCAACTATAATAGCGCGCTATTGATAGAATTTAATTTAAAAGACTGTTTTTTTTTTCAGGATCAAGTTATAATTTACATGGCGCTGGCTGAAGGCAATTCATCGATTCGAGTGGGAGACATCACTCTGCACACGAAGACCGCCATTTACATAGCCGAACTCATAGCTAAGGTACTGATCCATTTTCACCCTATTTTTAAGTACATTTAAATCTTTATGCGAGTTGACTGCACGTAGTTCTAGGATACCCACTTTGTGGTCTTTTCTGATTAAATTATCAATAATGCCAAACTTATATCATCATCAAATTTAAGAGCTGGCTCTTACGATAGTTTTATTTCAGTGTCAATTTTCGCGTTTTTTCGTTCAATTTTCTTGATCTCCTGATACGACTTGACATTTAACTTTTGCTTAATTTGCTGCTTAAATCTTATTCTTGGTCTTCCTCGCTTCTCTCTTTCGTCTATTCTGCCCTCTATTATAGTTTTGATGAAGTTGTCGTGTCATGTGAATGTGACCCAGCATTCGCTCTCTTCTACTTTCAATTGTCTCTATTAATTTCTGCTTTACATGTTATAAGACTTTGTCATTCGTCGTTCTCTGTCCAGCTAATTCGCTCCATCCTCTTCCCAGATCTCAAAAACTACAAGTCTTTTCCTATCTTAACTAGGTTTCTATGAATAAAAAGTAAAAACTGGTGTACTTTACTTGTATGATTTTTAGCAATTTAATTTCTATGATCTTTAATGGATTGAAGATAACAGCTATCTTATAAAAACAACTGTATGGGTGTAAAATTTCCTTGATGATTTAATTCCATTTTTAATTTTATATTGTTTTCAGATTAAATTCGAGATCAAACCAGAAGGAGAGCACCAGAACATAATCGAATGCACCGGGCTAGGTTTCACGAATAAACACCTTCCACCGGCGTAAAACAATACATACATTTGCTTGCGCTCATCGTCAGTTACAGTTTAGCAAAAACTACTCAAATGACAAGAAATATTTTCTACGAATGTTGAGAGAGCAATATCGCAACATTGATGAGGTCACCACGCAGCCTACGAGTTTAAGAAAGAACTTGCAAAATTCAACAGGCTTGCCAATGTGTTGGTGTGTGGTATAGGCATACTCCCGGATAGCCTAAGTCACAGGGTTTGATTCCTTGTCTGACACATTTGCATTTTACAAGTTTGAATAGTGACAAAACACAAAAAAACTACTACTCTAATGAGTTGGTATTATGTTGCCAGGGGGCCTATTTTTGAATCACTCGCAACAATATTACGGGTGATTTTCGTTCAAAAACGAGTTATTTCCTTTGACTTTTAATTCATCTTCGAACGAAAACCACTCGCCATCTTGAAGCGAATGATTCAAAGATAAGGCCCCAGTTCAGATTACATTTGGTAGTGGTAAGGCGGCAGATACCTCGACGGTAATTACGTATACCTCGTACACGTGCGTACTTACGTACAACAGCACGTTTTAAGGTAAGCACTGCGGTATCTTATGCAGTTGTAAAAGGCTATTTTCTATAAAAGTTGGTAGCCTGATGTGCTGACGACTGTGCATGCAATCCATGCATGAATTGTTGTTTTGACGGTTGAGAATGAATACGGCATTTATCTAGTCCATATGTGTCTGTAAGTGTTAATATTAGTAATATAAATAACATATTTATTGTAGCTCTTGATGTTTTATTTTATTAAATGCGAAAAAACGTGTCTTTGACAGTGTGTAATCTCATCGGCTGATGATAACTGTACATTTTCCAAAAATTAATTTAGAATCTCAATGACTAATATGATATAGTAGTAAGTAATGGTTATCGATAAAGTAACGTGTAAATGGGAACAACACAATATTTTTTTATTATTTTAAACTCGAAAATACTCCGTCTATGTATGAATATGACTATTAGTTATCTATCACCAAGAAAAAATATGTAAAGTATAAAATAAAAATCCCATGTGACACATTGTGAGGTCATTTATTACAGATTTACTTGGTACTGAACCTTACCAACCGGCGCTGTCGCCAAATAAAAATCACCCTATAATATATTACTATAACATAAGTACACATTATTATTAATGAAGTTGTTAAAAGGACGAGTAATTTTATCGTATAAATAAATATGAAATCCGGTAATAGTATCGTTGTAGAAAAATATGTTTTCATGAATATTCATAAAATATATTTTGAACTCGGAGTATAAAACAATTATTGTAATTACTTAGATAGAAGGCATATCATTATAGTGAAAAAATTTAAAGATCAAAATTGCATAGAAGGACAATCAATAGAAGGAATAAAACGAAATCATAAAGAAATGTGTTGAGAAAATAGTAAGAAATAAATTTTTTGATCAAAACGTAAGTAACGTTGAAGTACATTGTACTAGAGTCTAGTACAATTATTTTTCATAGTCTAGTAACTAGACTATAAAAAATAACTAAAATATGTATGTGTCTGAAACCATGAGACTAACTCTTGATACTACGAATTTATATACCTAGTGTTATATTTGATTATACATATTTTTACTGTCTATCTTAGGATTATATGCCTGATATACCTGTTGCGGCTTGGCCGTTTCAAAATACTTTATATAATGTAAAAATCTTATCATTAATACAGTTTATTATGATATACACGCCGCCTATCTATTTTTCAAGAGAACCTTATTTGACAACAGCGAAACAAATTAATTGGTAACTCAAAAGGTTACGAAATCTTTAGGGTTGTATAATTTAAAGGTATAACAAAAATAAACTTATTTAGCTAAATGTTCACATTTTATAGGAAACAAAACATTATATACAATGATTTCGGCTAAAACCTTAACATAAATTAATAGAAACTTTCAAGAAAAAAAATGTGTATAAAATATATTTTTCACGAAGACTCGCACATCAGTTTTTTGGACGTATTAATTTCTAGTTTTCAACGAATACAACCTATAATTATGCGCGTAGCATTGTCATGCCTAATACTAGTTTATACCGAAACGAACCAATGGAAGATAGCCACGGAAGAGACTCGTCGTCGAAATAAAAATTAAAAATAAACGCACATTTGTAAAGAAATGCAGTAAAACAAAATGGCGGCGGGTCGATGGGCCGGCCGCCGCCTGGTCCCGATGTTGGAGGATACAAAAATAAACAATATCCGAGTTACGAAGGCTCGGACGCCGGTTACGGCCTACCATCTGTTGCTTATGCAAAATTACTGCACTAATCATACATAGACTATACTATCAACTTTTCTAAATGGCTATTGTATTTTATCCTGTGAGTGAAGCTACGTATGTGTTAATAAATTGAAGCGAATATGGATAAAGTGGTAAACAGTAGGCCTAACTAACACAGATCAGTGTAACTATTACATTTACCGAAATACTTCTACCAAAGCTCTAGGTCGCGATTTCAAAACAGTCTATTTATAGACAATAGTCTACTATCTCTTTTTCGCCATAAGATAAGGACAAAGCAGAACATTGTCAAGTTTGTAATTTAGCCGCTCAGATAATGCTATTTTGACGTCTTCAATTTTGTTAGAATTTCTTTTTCATACATTTTACGTCAAAATTGCATTCTCTCAGTGGCATAACTACAAACACGCCGTTTTGAATCGAGCCCATTCTAGTGTCATCATTCGAATTTTAAAGTGCACGCTGTATTCTGTACCCTGTTTGTGTTACCATAGAGTTTAAACCGGCGTCCGAGCGAGAGTGTGTGTATGTACTTGAGGCGCGTTGTGCGTGGGTCGGGGGGGCTGCGCGATTACTCGGTCTTTTTCGCCGCTTTATCTTCCGGCTTCTCGGCGGGTTGGTCTTCGTAGCTGTAACACACATAAGGGACAGTTAATTACTATGAAAATGCCGCTGCGGCATGACACTATTAGATTAGATGAACCGTCAAGTATGACAATTGGTTTTTTAAAATCGCTTACACAAACGATGCAAAAAAGGGCGTCACTTCGAACCAACGACGACGCGACGTGCAAGCGATTATGGCTCGTGAGGTGGTTAGACGTCGGTGACTTCTATACAACGTGTTACCAATCACCGTCACTTTAGCCATAAATATTATTATATTGATTTTTCTATTGGTTTCAGCAGTGTTTGAAATTTATTAAAAAAAACAAGCGAGATACGCTCCATAGTAAAAGTTCCAAAGCGTCCACTTTTAGCCATAACAGTATCGATTTTTAATAGGTTTCAGACGAACACTACACTAGTTCGTCATTTAATAAAAAAGAACAAGCGAGCCACGGTGCATAGTAAGACTCACTTGAAGAGCGCGGTGAGGTCCCCCTTGAGCAGCGCGAGCGCGAGCGGCGTGGCGATGCAGGCGGGCACCAGGTACAGCAGCGCCGGCTGCGCGCGCCGCCACGCGTGCATCACGCCGATGGTGGCCAGCAGCCCCGCCACGTACGCGCCGAACGTCGCCCTGGGGGCAGGGACCGTTCATAAAAAAACATAAAAAAGTAAAGTTCGCCTTTAAGGTGCCTGTCCACCGGAGCGAAACGGAGAAACGGAGCAATGTAAATGTAACCAATGGGATTGCACAAAATCTCCGCGATCCACATCCTATTGGTTAATATTTCTCCGTTTCTCCGCTCCGCAGCCTCGCTCCGGCAGGCAGCCTGAGCGTCCCACTACTGGACAAAGGCCTTACCTCAAATATGAGGTAGTATGAGCCGTACTCCACCACGCGGGCTCGGTGCGGATTGGTGGAGGGGTGTTTGCCGCCCATAGGGCTTCTGACTAGGCTTACGACTAATATCGACCGATATTAGCCGGGATCGACAGACACAGAGAAAGAATAGAAGCGTTCGAGATGTGGTGCTGGAGAAGGATGGAGAGGATTAGCTGGATGGAAAAGAAATCTAACGAAGATGTTATGAGGATTGTAGGCGAGGAGAGAAATATACTCCAAATAATAGAAAACCGGAGAGGAAAGATGCTTGGACACTTGGTACGGCACGATAGCTTGATAAGGATCATCATAGAGGGAAAGATTAAAGGGAAAAGGAAAAGAGGAAGACATAGAAGAGCGTATATGACCCAAAATCCAAAAAAAGGAAAAGTTGGACGTCAAGTCGTACCAAGAGGTCAAGGAGATGGCTCTGAATAGAGATATATGGAGAAAACTCCACCGACAAGAGCATAGCTCTTAAATTAAAACGAAGACGGTCGGAATGGTCACCCATCCAAATACGATCGCGCCGTACGTTGCTTAACTTCGGTATCACTACCTAGGCGCTACCACCACTGCGCTACGAACACCTTGATATTATTATTAAATCATTATTCACAACTGCTACTTTTCTTCATATGAACTGCTATAAATCGCACTCTGCGAAATCATAGATCATACGCATTTCATTTCATTGACGAATGAAATATAGCAGGCAAAGTCCGTCAGCGCCAGCGAGCGAGAAGGAATGATTATGCTATGCGGTTGTATGTGTCTTTCGACGTCCAGCAGTTTAAATAAAAAAATAATCACCGTAACGAAAATCGCATTATTTGCTTACAGTGAAATTAATATGAAATTCATTAGTCGCGTAATTGACACTGCGAAAAAATCATTGGCAATGAAATTTCACATGGAAAAAAACATCACTCCATGAAATGATAATGAATAAAATGTAGCAATAATTTCCATGCCTACCTGAAATACAGCTCGGACCCGCGGGCCAGGCTCTTGTCGAAGCGGAGGAGGAGAGCGATGAAGATGCCGGGCACTACGATGTCGCCTAGACCGAGCATCGCGAAGTTGTCGGCGTTGAGGCCGTTCACGAGGATGTCTTGGGGGAAGACCACTGGAAGAGATAATTGTATTGTGTTGTTTACTATTTGACGCAATAAACGCTACTCTTTCATAGACTTTGTATTGGAAAGATTACGAATTACGAATGATTCACAAATTATGCTAGCGCTTAACAACTATTACTAAACCATTTATTCATTCTGTTTTCGTACCCAAAGGGTAAAAACGGGGCCCTGTTACGACTTTGACTTAGACCCCTTAAGACTTTGCTGTCTGTCCGTCTGTTCGTCCCTAGGATGTATGCCAAGAACCGAGATAGCTAGACAGTTGAAATTTACACAAATTATGTAATTCTGGTGCCGTTATATAAGTTTGGATGGGGAATTCCATAAAAAACGCAATTTTTGCCTAAAAGGTCACGGAACTCGAATGACTCGAGCGCGAGTCCGACTCGCACTCAGGATTGTTTTTTTATTCAATCTACAAGGTGATTTAAAACAACGAGTAAAGAATGAAGGCAGTTACTAGTGCTATACGAAGTACTAGTTAACTGCTGGTAATGTAGTGTTGCTATTAACTGAATAGTAAGTTTGTAACTCATGTAGGTACCTGTAGATTTCATAAAAATGATCTGTTATATTGATATTAAGATACTTATACCTAGGATTAAAATGAACACTAGGTGATTTTATTTTATTTTTATTTATTTAAGAAACCATACAGCGTTACATAATATATGCTTAGTCAAGGTAAAAACAAAAGGTAAAGCCAATTACAAGGTTTCCTTAGACAAACTTATAGTAAGTACGTAGCTAAATCACAGGTGAGGTAAGATAAGATCTGCTTCCCAGACAAACAGTGTGTAAAAAAGGTATATATAACTTAAGATGTGATTTTAAAAATATATAACTTAAGATGTAATTTTAGCTTTAATGTGTTTTCACTATGCAAACAAAACTTTTAACATAGAATAATTGCACTTGATAAGAAAATGGTAATATCAACTCGTACTCGTATAACATATTTGGAATTAAAGTCAAGTCAACAAGCTAAGATTTGTCACTGCCAATTCTATTAAGATCCTTTAGAATATCAAGTACACGACTTCTAAAAATAGACTTGGAGCTAGAAAACATGTCGATTTCACTTAAAAAGTCGTTATAAAACTGAGCAATTCTTGAGAGAGGAGCATTGCGAGCATATTTGGTGGCCGAAAATGGTACCCAAAGAAGAGGAGTGTGGCGCGTGCGGCGCGCTGGAGTGCGGTACGCCACACGAGCCACAAGTTCCGGACAGTCGACAAGTCCATTTACTATGTCATATAGTAGATTTGCATCCATAGCTATACGTCTTTGTTCCAAAGTCAACATACCATTGCGATAGCAATTTTCCTCGTAAGTTGTAACCTTCAGGCGACGTCTGAAGTTAAGATGATTCACGAATTTTTTTTGAATACGCTCCAGTTGAGTTTTATAAGTCACGTACAAGGGGTTCCACACGGGACACGCATACTCCAGAACGCTTCGAACATATGCACTATATACTGTATGAAGTGATTTAACATTACTAAAAGGTTTACACTCACGCAAAACAAAACCAAGGTTTTTGAAGGCTTTATCGGTGCAGGTGTCAATATGCTTAGATAAGATGAACTTGTCATCTAAAAGAACCCCTAAGTCACGAATCATGTCTGTTCTCTCAATGACCACTCCATTAAAATTGTATGTAAAAAACAGTGGTTTTGTCTTGCGCGTAAATGATATAATTTGGCATTTGTTAATGTTCACATTAATTTTATTTTTTACATAGTATTGATGTAATGCGTCTGAATCCGACTGCAAATCCAAAGCGTCTTGAGAGTTATTAATTTTGAGGAAAACTTTTTTATCATCAGCATACATAAGATGTTTAGCAGATCTAAAACAGTGAACGATATCAAATAAGTAAGCATTATAGAATAACGGCCCTAGGTGCGAGCCCTGAGGGACCCCTGATGGTACGTTTACATAGTCCGATTTAAATCCACCCATTACAACGGCTTGTGAGCGGTTACACAGGTACGATTTGATCCATCTCAACAAATCACCATGTATTCCCAATGCCTGAAGTTTCTGTAGTAGAATGACGTGATCCACACGGTCAAAAGCTTTTTCGAAGTCCGTGTAGATTAGCGATGAGGCGTATTTATCGTAACAGGTATTTATAACAAGTATTTAAATATCGGGCGTAACAGCTGTTCCTCGTAAGATAAATATCTGTTCTATGAAGTCACTGTTACCAGTACCCACTGTTATGAGTACGCAGCGTCCCAACACACTTCACGCGCTGTTATCTGTTCAATCTGATAAATACTAGGTGCGTCTCCTTCTTTCCCGTGGCTTTCTAGCGGCTAGAAAGAGATGCACCTAGTATTTCATATCTTTACCTGACAAAACAAAGTTGACCCCTTTACGCTTTGTCAACCAAACATACCAAGTGTCTTTGTTATTTGGTTCTTTACAATACTGATCTTTCTTCTCTATCTTCCATAGTACATTTGAAAGAGAAGCACCTAGTATTTTAAAATACAGGAAAGTGTGGTAGTCACTTGACATAATACTTCGTTTAATCAACTATGACATATTTAATTTAGTTTCTTAACTTTCTTGATAAAACGTTCGGAAACACAAATAATAATAACGAATATACATATGACATTAAAAAATAACTGCACGTTATTTTGAAGATCTTTCAACATTTTGTACATGTAATAAGTTTGCTTGTGTTAATAACTTTCCATAAACTTATAATATAATTAAAGTAAGGTCTCTTTTCTGTAATAAATAACAAGACGAAATGTAAATATTTTATTTTTGATCCTTGTTTCCGAACGTGCAGTTCGGCAGCGCCCCTAGCGGACTACAAGGATAAAGTGATTCTGACAATCAGCTGAGGTTGGATGCGTTACACTTGCCGACCGCGACGACCACGTCCACGAACACCCACTTTAACGTTCTATTTGACCACCGCGGTCGTAGTATAGTAGTAAATGACGGATATTGTTATATAAATAAAAATACACTTAATAAATAAGTATATAGCGTTGCAAACTGGCAGTCCTAAGCCTGATATGCATGAAGGAAAGTTTTTGATTGTTTTTTGATGTTTATGCTGTTTATAATAAATAAATATTCTTTAAATACTCCTCTACCTTTTCTCTGAAAATGAATCTGCATTCTTTATGTGGCTGTCTAAACAATAACTTACCGAAACGCAAACTTCTCTTAGTAAATAAGCCTTGTATCTCCTGCATTTAATAAGTAGTTATTTGTGACTGAATATGAAAATAACAGGGAGTATTTTGTAACAGGTATTTGGAACAGGTATTTTTTGATAACAGAAACAGCTGTAACAGGTATTCAGTTTTACCTGTTACGACCCATGTCTAGTGTAGATCACGTCAACCTGACCACCCCGGTCCATGTTGGTAAGAATATATTCGGTGAAACATGTTAGATTTGTGAGGGTTGATCTCCTCCTTAAAAAGCCATGTTGAGTATCAGGAATACCTTTACATATAATTGGGTAAATAGCGTTGTAGACAAATTTTTCAAACAATTTACCTACCGTGGAAAGAATGGATATACCACGGTAATTGTCAATTTCTGTTTTTGACCCCTTTTTATGAATAGGCACTATGTTAGCCTGTTTCCATACGCTAGGGTATACTCCTTCTATCAATGATAGTTTAAAAATAATAGTTATCGGTTCAGCCAACGCCTCTGAGCATAATGACCAAAATAACGGTGGGATACCGTCACATCCTGCTCCTTTATTAATGTTAAGAGAACTTAAAGCCTTTTGGACGCCGTCCACCGATATGTCTACAGTCGATAATGAGTCACATGATTGATACTCTTGGGATGGAGTGCTACCTCCAGTGGTAGGGTCACCGAAAACACTTTGAAAAAACATGTTAAATGCGTCACATATGTCCTTACCGTTACAATAATGTTTGCCATTATGCGTAAAGTTTTTAGGATAATTAGAAGAACTTCGCATGGACTTAAGATAGGACCAGAAGACCTTGGGGTTGTTTGCAAGAGACAGCTCAGTTTTGCTAATGAAGTTTTTATAGCAAGTCTCTTGTACTCGATGCTGTCTCTTACGAAGCAGTTTAAATTCGTCATAGTCCAGCAGATTACCAAATTTTTTCCAGCGCTTATGAGCACGAGTTTTTTCTTTTATAATTTTTATTAGAGAAGGGCTAAACCAAACTGGGTATTTTTTTGTATTTAGTTTTTGTAATGGAACATATTTTTCGATAATTTCGTATAAACGATTATAAAAGGCTGCAGTTGCTTTTTCAGTTGTTTGATGTTTAAATAAATCTTGCCAATCAATTGATTTCAGAGAATCGTTAATTTGTTGGTAGTCTGCTTTCCTGTAATTTCGTCTAGGTATAGTGGATTCATCTAAAAATGAAAGAGCGTGATCTGAGATATATATGTTAAAAACGGGGTGGGCTCTGTCAAGTTTAGTGAAGGGCAAAGTGTTCGGGTCTATATCCAGTGCAAGATTAGAAAATACTAAGTCTAAGGTGTTTCCGGAACTATTCCTAAGCGTGTTGTATTGAATTAACCCAAGAAGACTAAATTCATTTACCAATCTCTCACCAGCGTCCTGAATTTCTTTAGATCCTTTTTTTAAATGAGTGGGGCCATTAGTATCCCACTGTATACACGGGAGATTGTAATCACCTATGATCAAAAAATTGTCACGCGGATTTCTATGAAACAATAAATTTGTCACGTATATTATATTATCAATACAATCGGGTATAAGTTTATCCTCCGTTGGTATGTACGAGCACACAACATGTAGATTGGTGTTACTTTTAAGGGTCTTACAAGATATAGTAATAATCAGTAATTCAGTGTAAAAAGAAGATGAGATATCGACTCGGTGAGCGTTTAACCTACGATGCACCAAAATCATCACACCACCGCCGGTCTCCTTCCCTGCGGCAAGTAAGTCACGATCGTATCTAAAAACGTCATATCGACTATCACTCACTTCCCCGTCCAAAATACCGGAGTGCAACCATGATTCCGTTATAACAACAATATCGAACTCATTTTGAAGTAGACTTTGGCGGAATTCTATACATTTGGAGCGAAGACCTCTAGTGTTTTGGTAAAAAATTCTTAATTTCTCATTAGCCATTTGGGCAACTGAGTTTTCCATAAGGAATCATAACGAAAGTGTCGCTTGTTACAATTCAAGAACCTATTTAATACAACAAGAATGAGATAAAGCATAGATGTAATAATTACGGCAATATCAGTCACCAAAAACCGGCTCGCCAGCTCCAGTCCGACAAAACTACCGTCCGTGATAAATAGTAAGTCAGAACTGCATACGCTAAATACATGTGCAATTGTGAAATGGACAAGTGCTCGAGTTGAGTGAGAAATTAAGTTTATGTTTCGTGTTGTATTTTTTTTTATACATAAGTCTCTGTGTCTACATTGGTATTTTTTATATGCCAATTCATGAATGTAATCACAAAAACAACTCGACCTTAACAAACATATGCATTACATATAGATAAGCAATACATTGTAATTATTTCAAATAAAGAACATTTCAAAATCAAATTAATCAAATCAATCAGTTACTCAGAATCAGTAACTGAACAACTTTCTCCTAGAAACATGGGTCGAAATATGCCAAAAAATAATTGACTCTCCATAGAAATCAGACGGGTCACATGACCGATTTAGTATGGGAAGTCAAATTATTTTTGGCGTTATTTCGACCCATGTTTCTAGGAGAAAGTTGTGCAGTTACTGATTCTGAGTAACTCCTCTCATTATTTACTCGTTGTTTTGAAACACCTTGTATATCAACATCCCGCTGCTGGGCAAAGATCTCCACCTACCATTGATCACAATAATTTTTACGTTCAGTTTTTTCTGTTCGTTACTACAGTACAACTTATTTTTTGCTCATCAACGTAAATGCAGCAGTATAGCAACAATATCCTCTCTAGCCAGATCACAAAAAAATAACTTATGAATATTGATATATGTATTTTGAACGCAAATGTACGTATGTACTATTCATTTATGTAAATAAATAAATATTACAATAATGACACTAAGTACTAAAGTAACATTGTCTTCTAATATGTATTTTACAGTCCTTAAATTTAACCAATATATCAAAACTCAGACCAATTCAAGTCCAATATACAAAAACAAATGTCCTTCTGTTATCCCACCAAGGCGGCCAATCTCAATTGAGATAGGCCATCTGCGCGGTACATTTTTTATAGTGCTCAAGTGAGTGCACAATAAACAGGGGCATTCTCTGTTCTTTCAGTGGTTCTCTCACTCTCATAGTTCGGCGAGACTGCAGATCCGACATAACCGGTGTGAGAGACCAATATAATGTGTCTGCAATACACACAGGAGATGAAAACAAGATAGCGACACCAGACAGTTATTACACCAGCCAGGATATTCCTCTGTTAACTTTTGTATGTAGAAGGAATGATATTTATTGTGTACTAGCCATCCCGGCAAAGCTGCCCTCGGCGGCTCCGACCCCGTTCCCTATGTTTGACACCGTTTAAGCCTTCCTTGAACTTCCACGAATATTTCAAGACCAAAATCAGCCAAATCGGTTCAGCAGCCATTCTTGAGTTTTAGCGAGACTAACACAAATAGCAATTCATTTTATTATATAGATAGATAGAAACAAGGTTATATACAACGGTCTTTTATCTAATTCAGGTGTCACTTGGATTTACCTTTTCAAGTGTTTGAACATTTTATTGAACTTGAAATTAAAACATGACTCATTTTTCCTACGTACAGGAAACCTGAGGAATATGAAACCAGATCTTTGATTCCTGAAAATATTTGGAGTGCATTTTATACACGCCAAATTTTTATAACGATACCATCACATGCGCTATCGTGTCTCGCTCTAAAAATACACAGTCCGCTGTGTACTTTTAGAGAGACCTCTAATTCTGTACTCACGTTTGATGGGCGCCTCGAAGGACTTGGCGACGGTGACCATGACGTTGGTGCCGAACACCCAGAAGATGTCGTAGAGGAACAGCCCGCACAGCAGGATGCAGCCCGTCACCACGTTGTTCAGGTGGAGAAGTTCCACGCCGTTGATCGCGAACGCTATGCCGAATAAGTTGTTGGCTATCCAGTGCTGGAAGGGGAAATTGCAAATGAAAAGTTTGTATAACTAGGTTAAACTTAGGCTTTTGCTTTATGAAACAAACTGGCCAAGTGCGAGTTGGAATTAGTTACCGAGATTTCCGTGCATACTTTATTTTAAGTTATTACTCCACTTATTGCTCCAGTTATAGTCAACGCAAGGACTCGTGGCAGGCAGAGCAATTAAACGTGCAACAGAGATAGCGCACATCATTTTCTCTTTTGCACATGCACTGTCTATGGATGACGTCAGACAGACAGAGATGCATTATTTGTATGTGCGTCTATCGATAACAATAGGTTTGAAAATGGGATTTGCATGCACTTTGTATTATAGATAGTCCAGTTTTTGCGCTAGCGCATTCTTGTTTCAAAATTGATTAATGGCACCGGCTGTCGCGAGTTTTTGCGTTAAGTATACATACTTAGTTAGCCTTCTTTTGCATGTAGTAAGATATTTCTTGATTCTGATCAACGAGAATCAAATTCAAATTCAAAATCTTTATTTCAATTTAGGTCATGAAATGACACTTATGAACGTCAAATAAAAACATTAAAATAAATGTGCGAAACATGTCTCCTTATCTTTTGGGCCCTACCAGCGCTTCGAGACACACAAACAATTAGGCAAGTGCTGAGAAGAAACGCCGGAACAAACTCAACCAGAACAATCAGAGGCCAGATCAGCTGGCCTGCTATAAGAGCTGACGGTTCACCCAGTTTGTACCAAAGTTTATCAGTAGAAAAAATAACGTACCTTCTTCAGCAGGTACCAGGCGCCCAGCACTAGCGAGATGATGACGCAGATGACGTCATACGACGTGAACTTGTAGTTGATGATGTCCGAGCGAGCGGCGCCCGCCCCGCGCGTGAAGTGGATGTGGTACGGCACGTTCGGTATCGATACCGGCACCATGAACGAGATTATGGGGCTGTGGAGATATGGGGCTGGTTAGATGTGGCAAGCGGCTGTAGGGCTCTTTTAATAGAAATTTTTTGTAGGCCTGCTGCGGTGCTGACCGGTTAGGCCTACTATCCACGTAAAACGCACGCACGGCATGTGCACGCTATCGTCAATTGACGATTGCTTGCATGTTGCGTAGAAAAAATCAAAACTGCGCATGACCAACGCATGCCGTGCGGCAGACGCGACGTTGCCGCGCCGTGGACAGTAGGCCTTAGTCACAGAATATATAATAGTACTACATACAGAACGGACACTCACCTCCCCTCCCTAGTCTGACTTACTTCACTATCGCGCCGGAATTAGGGATCTCATTAGGTGACCGCCTAGCGGGCATGGCACGCGCATGTTTGCGACGTTAGCGGAAGTACAAAGTTTTGTGTACGAGAGATGCCTAAGTACTGTGCAGTGTACGGGTGTCTTTCTTTCTCGAGAAATGACTCCGAAAGGAGCTTTTTTCTTTTCCCAAAAGATGAGAGATGGGAAGTAACTTCATACAAAATATGCAACTATAACCTATTCTAACTATTCAGTGAACAACTTTAAAAACGTTAGGTAAAGGTAACATTCTACATAATTATGTGTAGTTAGGAAATTATAATTGTATTATTTATGTGATCAGTGAAATCAGGTGTTGCTAAGGTAGATACTATCTTTTTATTTCTCCACGATACCACGTGAATATGATATTACGAAAATTAGTACTCGTTACGTTGTTTACTAAATTATTTACGTTGTTAAGGTATCTGTTTATTTAAGTGAAAATAGCTATGACCGGTGCGGTGTAACGGACTTTGTCAACCCTTATAGCACGCACACAAACGCAGCGTCTGTGCAACACGCCATCTGTCAATGTATGGCCAAAATGAAAAGTTTCTTCCGAGTGTCCGGGGTGTGCCTTAGTCGTACTACTAGTGTTCCCGAGGCCTATAGGCTTTTAGGCTTTTTTTTAAGGCTAGCCTATGAATTAGGGGCTACAGCGGGTTAAAAGCCTTAAAAGTCTTTTAGGCCTTTAGGCTAGGCCTTTTTCATAGCCTTTCTTTTGTCTAGCTCAGAGTCATACTCGAAAAAGACTTTAGTTAGAAACAAAGCCTAAAAGGCTATTTAGGCCTATAGGTTTTTTTAAAAACCTATAGGCTTTTTAAAATGAGAAGCCTTTTAAAAGCCTAGTAGTCTATCATGGCCATAGAAAAGAACTAATAGGCTTAATTTTAGGCCTAAAAGCCTATAGGCCCCGGGAACACTACGTACTACACACACAAGATCGTTTATTTTCGTAAACCGCTATTGAAAGGTACCTACTCTATTACAAAAACCCTTTCTAAGTAATTCTAAGACCAAAACACAACAACTTTTTGTATGGGGCTAACATTGAAATCTCAAAAAAAGACATTCGCTTTTTAATGCAATAGATCATGTCTCAGTCGACAGTTTTATTACTAAACTTTAGACCTAGTAAAAATTCGCGTCTAGACAGTATAATCTTCATTACTTACATAAACATTAACAAGATACCCACCTACATTACATTGTGAGTAAGTATTTTGTTGTCAGACATTAAGTGCGAGTCAACTAGGTACAAAATTATGCATTCTATGACCTTCATAATTATTTATGGAATAAATATGGGTCACTATATTGCAAGTCTTTCAAAGTTTCTTTTCTAGAATTAGAAATCTTAACCTTTGGGAAAACTTTAACTAAGAGGTTTACCTATTTCAAAAATATTTTGAAAAACAAAATTAATTCATTATGAAGAAAAATTAAAAAAATAGCTGAGCTCATCCTTATATGCAAACCTAAATAGTTTTTTTTTGTCACAAAAAACTGAGGGATTTCCATTGTATTCAATACAAAGCCAGTTAAGTTGCCCTGGCTCCATCCAGTAAATGTTTTCTATTTAAGACTTGGAGCCATTTGAAGGCCACATGTGAGAGGAAAATTTATGATTCATGAATATTGAATATAATTACTAGCTCTATGAAACCTGTGCTGGTGGCTACAGCTTTAAAAATGTTTATTGTTTGTTCAAATAAAAACAAGTGGCTAGCACGGAATGATCTTTGTGTTAATGTGTCCAAAACAGCTTATATACAATTTTCAAATTACAAGACACAACGTCAGCACCTACACGTTGTTTGTCAAGGTCAAGTTATTAGTGAAGTAACTGAAACCAAGTTTCTTGGCATCACACTTGATTGTTACTGTAGTTGGACTGCACATATCTCGACTTTATGCACGAAATTGAGTCAGTTTGTCTTTGCTCTCAAGCGATTGCGTTGCTCGGCTGGAGAGGAGACAGCATTGACTGCTTATCACGGCTATGTTGTCTCAATATTAAGGTATGGGCTCTTATTGTGGGGAAACTCCGTTGATATTAAAAGGGCATTTATTATGCAAAAAAAAATGTATAAGGGCAGTTTGTGGAGCTGGCCCTATTCAGGAATGTCGTCCACTATTTAAAAGAATAAGATTGCTTACTCTTGCTGGGTTGTATATTTTGGAGGTAGGGATGTTTGTGCGGAAGCATCCAGGTTATTTTGAACACTATAGTGTAGTTGATCCTCGCCTGCGCCCAAGAGACACAACCCGACTGTTGCCGCCTCTAGGTAATACCAGTGCGTTGTTCAATAGAAACAGCTATGCCATGGCCATCAAGATATATAATAATATCCCATTACATATCAGGGGACTGCCTACTAACATATTTATAAAACGTTTACGAAATTGGCTAATAGAAAATTGTTTTTATGACCTAGCAGAATTTTATGACATTAAAAAATAATAATAAATAATTATAACACGAATTGACAATATTATATTAATTACCTTGACATATTTTTATACTTCAATTAATTTATATGATAGGACACAATTGATTGTATGACATTTAAATAAATTTTTGCATGCCAATTTTTGGTAAAACATGTGAACCTGTGCTGTAAATAAGATCTGTAATGTACCATGTTTTTCGCAAATAAATGTTTGACTTGACTTGACTTGACTTGAAGTGTATTAATAATGAGACTAGAATGATTCCTAAATCCTGAACCAAAGAGACAATAGCAGAATTGGTCTCACTGTTCTGGTCAAGTGCCAGATAAAAATTGAGGAGCAGAATATTAGAAATGTTTGTTTGGGCTGCTCATTCATAAAAAAGAGGTTTATATTTTTAACTATTTTGTTTCTATTTCATGGTTATTTCTGACCATTAAAGAATATAAATTAAGTACACACCTGAGAAGGTGGCTGAGGGCCAGGACTCCAAGGAAGAAGAAGTACCCTGTGAGCAGCAAGTTGATGTACTCTTTAGAGAAGAATTGGAAGAAAATGTAGAGTGCAAATAGAGCACAGGACGCGATGAGCGGGAACATGAGGGCATCCTTGTTGGACATTGTCTCGGCGCGCTCGCCGGACTCCTGAAGACAATAGATATCATTTGTTTAAAGAATTTTAATCATACTTCAGTAATAATAATAATAATAGTCCCCCTAGCCGATTTCGACTACGGTGGCCAGTCACAAGGACCAACCGACTGCGCGGGACATATTATAGTGCACAAGTGTGTGCGCAAACACAGGTGCACTCTCTATTCCTTTCACTCTCATAGCCCGATGGGACAGCAATCTGACACGACCGGAGAGAGATCAGGCGCAGGACCAACGGCTTTACGTGCTTTCCGAGGCACGGGGGTGAAACACCGCCAACTTCCAAACTCCGGGCTACCCTGAGAATTTCTGAACAGAAAAACTCCGGTACATATTTTTGGCCCGACCCGGGAATTGAACCTGGGACCTCCGGCGCAGCCGTCGCTTTATAATGCGACCCTCTCACCGCTGCGCCACCGAGGCAGTTAATACTTCAGTAATAGTTTGGGGAATATGCAGTAACCTTACCAATTAAATTTAATCCAATTACTTCATATCAATAAATAGAACTTTAAAAGCAGTCCATAAACATGAGAATTATTTTTTAAATTATTTCTAATGTCACTTTTGATAAGATTAGATGAATGTTCAAATGACCTCCTAGTAAATTAAACAATTAGCTAATTTCAAGTACAAAAGGTAGTGTTCAGTTAATATCATTCATTTCAGGCAATTTAGCTTTGTAATTATCTGATCTCTATTTTATAGCAATATCAATGACATGTTAGTGACACTTGTAATCAGATAAATAGATAAAGCTAACAACATTGTGAAATGAATTTAGAGGAGTAATTAGTGGTATTTTATTTGCTTAGCAAAAAATCTTTATTGACGCCAGTATACTTTTGTACAGGTTATTAGCGCATGCCTACACAGTGTATTTTTCAATAAATATGCCACGATGTTAGGACGTGTCCCACTGGTATTGGACCATCTCTAACACGCCTTCTTTTCCTAAATGCCATCGGGTTTCATACTAAATACACGTAGTGTGTACCATACACGTAGCTACACTCACCTTCTGTTCCTTGAGGTACTTTACTGACCTAAAAGACCCGAAAAATATCGGCAAAATAGCCATAACAACTAAACTTAGATACGCAATCGCGACACCCTCGATACTCGAAGGAGCCTTCTCAGTTGCATTTTTAACAGCCTCCCGAACACTCTCTCCAATATCTAAGGGTATTTCTGTAGCAGATTCTGCCATTTTTTGAGGAATTTCTAACTAATTGATCACAAAATACACTTTCACACACCAGCTCACGAATCCTCTTTGTGACAGAATGACAGAAAAATGACAAGTGTACAGCATTGGTTTTATTATGTTGGTACATGATGACATTGGCCCTACCTAAGTGATGTGCTTTGTTTAAGTAACATAAGCAAAATAAGAAAAACCCGGTTAAAAAAATGCACCACCCCTGGCCTGTCCTCCTGCCTGCTATTTTTTTGCTGCTGCGTGCTGCTGCCGAGTTGAGAGTTGTAATCACCCCCCTCCTTTTTAGGGTTCCGTAGCCGAATGGCAAAAAACGGAACCCTTATAGTTTCGTCAAGTCTGTCTGTCTGTCTGTCTGTCTGTCTGTCTGTCTGTCTGTCTGTCTGTCTGTCTGTCCGTCCGTATGTCACAGCCACTTTATTCGGAAACTATTAGCATCACATAGCTGAAACTTGGTAGGTAGATGTATTTTGTTCACCGCTTTCCGATTCAGATACAAAAAGTAAGAAAAATCAATATTTAAGGGGGGGCTCCCATACATGAAACTAAAATCTAAAATTTTTTTTTTACTCAAACCTATGCGTGTGGGGTCTATGGATAGGTCTTTTAAAATGATGTTGAGATTTCTAAAACCATTTTTTCTAAAAGTGTAAGGTTTGAGATATAGACGCTTCCAAAGTGGTAAAATGGGCGTCCCCCCCCCATCTAACTTTTGAACTAAGAAAGTGAAAATTTTGAAAAAAATATATGATGTAGATCTCAACAAAAACTTGCAACGAAAATTGGTTTGAAGGAGATCGAACCAGTAGTTTTTGAGATATTGCACATTTTTATCAACCGCAAATATAACTTTGTCTTTCATACAAACACTATGAAAAACAAAGTTATTTTTGCTGTCGCAATATATTGTGATGTTTTCGTTAAGTGAAAGTAAGTGGACCCTGAATTCAGTTAAGGGTGGCACGGAACCCTCAGTGCGCGGGTCCGACACGCACTTAACCGGTTTTTGGTTACCGTTTTTCTCTTCAACACTATTCTATCACTCGTTACTGAATCATCCACTCTTTTCACACTCATATCATGTTTAACACAGTCCATCCATCTCTTTTTCGGTCGGCTTCTTCTCTTCCATCCATGAACATTCATACTCATCACTCTTTTGATACATGGCTTTCTTCACTCCTCATTACATGGCCGTACCAAGGTCCAAGACAGATGATGTCCCACCATCTTCTCAGTTATCGGTGCCACTTACAAACTTCCTCGTATACGTCATAGTCATTTCTTATCTTGTCCATTCTTGTAACTCCACACATCCATCTTAACATTCTCATCTCCTGCTGTCCAATCAGTATATTTGATCAATCAATCAAATCAAATTTGACAATCTTTTGTCACTCATCAAATAAACGAAAAAATATAGTACACTGTTATAATTATAAATTGCACTTGTAAAAAGCAACCGTGACTCTGTGATAACAAACGAGGAATCGAACCCCGTCAACCCCGTGTCTTATGTTCTATGATATATGGTATTGTAAAGTATATATTGTATGGGCTTTTGTTGCCTGAAATAGATTGTTAAATTAAAAAAAAAGTTCAACATATTTTATGAATGTGATACATTTGTATGGAGTGTGTCTATTATTAGTAATATTTCCTTCAGATATTGTGAGAGCATTCTCGCAACTTTGATGAGGTCACGCTCACGCAGCCTACGCGTTAAAAAGCACTTTCAAAATTCAACAGGTTTGTTAATGTGACGGTGGCCAAGTGGCATAGGCATACGCCCGGATTGCGTAAGACATAGGGTTCAATTCCTCTCTGTCACAGGTTCACAGTTGCTTTTTACAAGTGTAATTTATATTATTAAGTTTGTATGGGGACAAAACACTATAAAAACAAAAATAAACTATAAAATAAATTAAAGTACACTGTTGATGTATGTTTAATTTTTTTTTGTAGTACCAGTTTTGCTGAACAATTGTTTATTTGCGGTGAAATAAGTTATTTGAGGAAAAAATAATTAAATTGATGAACATAAATTGATGTGCGATAAGTTATTTGATGTGCATTTTAATATTCCAAAATAAAATGGCGAACTAAAAAGTGAGCTAATCCAAAAGTAGTGCCAAAAGTTTATCTGCCTTGTGTTTTTTATGTTGGTACCCATGACTCCTGTCAACTGTCAGTTTAGGCTGCTGCTGCTTGACATTTGTTGTATGTCTTTAGACATACTCTTACTAATCTGTGATGTCAAGTCAGTCTGATGTATGGAGGATGAATACGTGCAAACTGCAAGGCAAACTTTCGTTTTCAGAGATAAATTATTTTTCATGTGAATAACGCATTTAATAGAAATCTGAAAATTCGCAGTGTGTTTCCAATGTTGTATTAAAATATCAGAAGAATGGAAGTAGCAAGTGGTGCTGAAGAAGGATTTGTTCGAGAGTGGACACCTTGTTCCCATATTTTGAATTTAATTCCGCCTCGTATTCAGAATGGTTTGTTTTCTAATGAATTATGTTTAACCTGCGTGGACGCAGTGAGTGAGTACATCGCACTCGGGACCAATGTAGGGCTGGTGTACTGGTACGATAGGAAGAAGGGAAATATTCAGCGCCTGAGATGCGAGGTGAGTTTCGTAATTTTTATGCTAAGCTCTAACTTGGTTGACACTACGTCTAAATCGTAAACAAGGCCGTGTTGTGGTCAGCCAGCTCCTGCTTTCGTTGACCTTGTACCACTTTCCCTCTCGAATTCATTAGTTACAATGTAATTTCTTCACAATATGTTACAAATTCATCTCAGTGCCATATCTTAATAATGGGTTATGATAAGAGTGATTTTCTTGAGTAAACATTCTAATTGCCTATGAATATCATCCATGATTTTAAATTATCTGGCGGTATAAATTGATTAATTGCTATAGCTGATTGATTTAAGAGCACAAACATTTAAATAAATATGATTGTTTCAACTAATCTTCTTTACCTATTTCATGAGCAATGACCCTTTACTCAAAATGCTTTTGACAATGTTTTAAATTATTTGTTGATTTTTGGCTTGAGGAACAGAAGAATATAGCCATCATTATATCTGTATTCTGGTCCTGTAAGAGTAGGTTACAAAATAACAATACATAACTTAGTTATTTACCACAGTAAGAGTCTAATTGCTTTAGTAATTAACAAAACCTTTTTCTTCTATTGACACAGATTTGAGATATATGTAGGCTTTAGTAAATTAAAGTTTTAACAGTGAAACTCATTGATAATATTCACAAACCCTAAAAAGTTGCTTATATTTATTTTATGGGGTAACTAAGTTAGAATCAATTATGTATATTATTGAAATGCTATTATGATTTTCCTGTTAGTTGACTGAAATTCGCTATCATCAAATTTTCTCTATGTATTTCATAATATAATGCTCTAAATAAATATTTCCTTTCATGTGGCATAAAAATATATTCTGCAAATTGTTACTTTGTTCTCACAGGCAACAACCAGTCCTATCACATACGTGAAGATAGTAAGCACAGTGGACTACATGGTTGGAGCAGGGAACGCAGCCGGCCAGGTCACTGTGTTCCAGATTCCCAAGGAACACCCAGAAAATGTTCCAGACTCACTGAAGCCCAAAGTGGAACCAAAAGTAGAAAGGTAAACCTAAGACTATACATGTTACTATACTTCTGTTTCTGTTGATAAGTTCACAACATGTTAATTGAAGGAACAGATAAATATCGCCACAAATATCGACAAATCAAGCGCCCACCAGACTATTTCCATTGTAATTATTACTTCGCAAGTGCTTTCATGAAAAAGAAGTACCTACCCTAGAAGGTACCCTTAATTCTGTCTGGTTTCTAAAAGAATGCTGTTAATTAGAAAGATTACGATATAAGATAATAAGATACAGTTTGGCTATATGGGGTACAGCTGTGGGGTATCGCATGCAACACAAGCATAAATATGATACAGAGAGCACAAAATGGTATACTGCGATCAATAAGCAACGCACCCTGGTTCGTTACAAATTCTGAAGTCCACGCTAGTCTCAAGGTGGACACCGTCACGGAGGAGATAAAAAGAAATATCACCAAGTATCGAGATCGATTGACTCGGCACCCAAATAAGCTCGCCGCCAATCTGGTTACTGCCGACTATCGGAGAAGGCTGAAACGAAAAAATATAATAGAATAATATATTTATTTACTTTAAGAGTAGATGGCTCGCTGGAGTCACGCTCATCATGCGATAACGTACTTACATATACTGCTTAAAGTGAAAACACTGCTTGCAGATAGTAAAATTGAAAAAAAAAAAAAATTTGAAAGATTTGCCTTATTTACAGACTTTATTGCACAGTGTACAAAGTTGGACTTAATGCTAAAAGCTTTCTCTGCCAGTCAAAACTTTACGCTCATGCAAAAAGATTAAATTTTAAGTTTAATCACTCGTCATTTACTTCCAATGCCTTATTATACGTATAAATATAAGTGCTGTTTCAAGCAACTCATTTCGTATTCACGTTATTAAGCTCCCCTGTATTCTCAGAAAGGCACTGCTTGTTTGAAGGAGCGTGAGTAATCGCGAGGTATGCGTGGGCGCTGGGCAATACCCGCGATAACGGTGAAGTACCAGTGCCAAGGCAATTACAAACTTTAGGGAACGACGAAAGTTATTATATCAACCCAATAGATGAAATACTATCACAGTTATTATCTTACTGCTGGAAAATTAAAAAACATCTCTAAACATCTCCACTGATCTCTTTCCATAACCAGCGGCTCCCGATCAGCAGCAAAATTGACCAGGGCTCTGATCTCGCGTCAATCGAGCTTATTTCGTGTGGTTATTCGATTACGAGTTTCACCGTTTTACTGAAAAAAAAAAAAATATCAAAGAAACATACAGCTTATATATTACTGTTGAATAGATTCTTAATGTAGTTAATACATTAGCCAAAGCAGTTTTCCAATGATGGTATTTTACATAGCGAAGATTTAGTACAGTATTTAGATTTAGTAAAATATGTTATATCCATACATAAAAATACTACCGCACGAAAGAAATCGAAATGGATAGAAATCGTGACTCTGTTGAAGCGATAACTGTTTTTATTCCAAAAAGAAAATGCGTTTGGTGAACTTTTTTCGAATGCGAACTGCATGAGAATTGGCACCCAGATCGTTACTCCATTCATATCATTTTGGGTCTACTTCAGCAGCGAGAGCTATCTGAAGGTATCCATCCGTGACGATTTACGCCCATCTATCAGAATGATCCACAGAACAGATAAACATGTTAGAGGGGCCATCAAACTATGTTAATGCTATGTACTCATATCTAAATATCGAAATACGGGGATGCGGGTAGGTGAAACTAAAGTCTAACGGCAAGTGTATGAATAACTGTTCAGCTCTATCTAAAGCGCTCTGAATGACACTCAGCAAAAACCTCTACCGATATCTTTGTAATTGATATGAGAGGATATTATTCGTAAATTTGTAGACCACGACAGTCAAGTATGTTGTTTTCACTAGATATTTAATTAATATTGGTTTAAACGAAATGGAACTTATATAAACACTATGAAAAACTAAGTTATTTTTGTTGTCAAAAAATATTGTGATGTTTTTGCTAGGTAGAAGTGAGTGGACCCCCGATTCAGTTTAAAGTTGGCACGGATCCCTCATTGCGCGGGTCCGACTCGCACTTGGACAGTTTTTCATCAGGCATGTCAATGTCATGTCATGTCATGAAATGTTGAATCTTGAACCACTTTCCTGTGATGGAAACCACATTAGTATAATTATCCAGTAAGATAATGTGTTTGTCCTCAGGTATACAATAGGCGACCTCCATAAAAGCAGAATCACAGCCATAGAATGGTCCAAAAATGGCATGAGACTATTTTCAGGAGACAAGAATGGGGTTATCATCATGACCGAGATAGACTTCTATATGGTAAGTAGAAACCGAACAAGTTAAAGACGTATTTAATCCGGAAAAGTAGATTAGAAATACTCCTCCCTGAAATAATTTAAAGCTGCATATTAATGACGGCCGGTGTCGGGGTGGTAAAATAATTAATATAATTATATTATGTAACTGTACACATGTTTGATTGCTTTCATTTATTAGCGTTTACGTTCACACGTTTACACGTTCTTTGCAAGATACTATAAGATGCATTTTTTTACTCAAAACATGTGTAGTCATGTACATAACAGGTGTTTGTTTAGTTGAAGTATCAACATGTCTTGCCGATAGCCGGCATGTAAATAAATATGCAACTTTTATTTAACTTATAAAAAACATAAAGCTTACATGTCTTTCAGTTCCATTCCATGTTATGTAGCCAGAAAAATAGAAATACTCAAACCGAATATATTCGGCACTTTAACCGAATAATTCGGCCGAATTCAAATAGTGAAAAAAATGCCGAATACGCCGAATACCGAATACCAAACGAATATTCGGCGCATCTCTAAAGTTTACGTAAATAAATATATCTTATCTTATAATAATAACTCTTGCACAACACAAAAAGAATAATTGTACAACTAATCGCTAAAAGCGATCTCTTCGACTCTCGACAACCTTTGAGTAAAGAAATAGACTATTATAGATATTGTACTTTTATCCCATGAATCAGCATAGGTATTATATTGAAGTATTATTGAAAAGTTTTACCAAAATCTATCCATTTTTCTCGTAAAAGAACACAAAACAATCCACTGCATTTCTAAGTAGGAAGTGAAAACCAGCTATCCTATATAAAGTACATTACCCTACTCAAAGCGTATTACAATCGGTAAAGTACCTCGATCTAGATAGCTTATCGCTAAAATAACATAAACTGCCTTATAATAGTTGAGGGCCGGTATAGCTTAGGATTTATATTGCGATTTCTAATTACATGTGTAGTAGAACAAGAGCGTCGCGTTTAATTCTCGGTGCAGACATAGAAAAATTAGTCTAGGGTAAAAAAATATTTGTCTTGAGAGATAATGTTGTTGTACACAAAAAGAGGTATACGAGATGTAGTTTCGTATGTTGTATATTTAACATATTATCACTCCACGTCTGAGCACGAAAGATACCCACTAAAGTTATATTGTTTATCTCAACTTCTTGTTTACTTTATAATATCGTTGTTATTTTCCGCTCAGTGTAAATGATAATAACGTTTTATTTGTATTCACTCACTTCCTGCAATGACACAATTAAAAGTTAAGTTAAGTTAGCCTGTAAGCATCTCACTGTTGGACAAAGGGAGTCCTCAAGTATGAGGTAGTATAAGCCAAACTCCACCACGCGGGCTCAGTGCGGATTGACCGAGGGGTATTTGCAAGCGACATTGACACAATTTATAATGTATTTTATTCCAGCATTTGAAAAGTTTGTAAACGTTCTCTATTATTTAAAAGTTTTCTCACAATCACGTTTTGCATAAATTCTCCAATGCCTATTAAAATAATAGTGATTCAGTACAGAATATTACACAAAGGTTTCTAAAACATTACATACGAACTTCTGACCAACTTCATCTGAAGTGATGCGTTAATTATGTTAAAACCAAGCTTATCCCAAAGCCTCGCTGAGCATAAAAAATAGCTTCATAACGCAGTTCAACTGATCCACAATTGATTCCAATTAGAATTATGCATTTTGCAGAAGATTTTTTAAAGCGACCTAAGGAATTCTGTTTGGTGGTCAGGAAGGTCAATAGTACTAACCACCAATTGAATGTACTTGCGTGATTTGTGAGGGCTGACTCCAGTGGAATAAAACAGTTTGTAGATTCAAACTTATTATTGTTCAAGGCACACAAGCACAGATAAATACAAAAGTCAGAAGAAAGAAGATGAGAGCACAGATAGAAGTAAGATGCAAAGTAAATAAGCGATAGCGATTACAAGAATTAAATACGCGCGGCAAGTAGTAGGCATACGACCGGTCATCGAGTGACACGGGCTTCGCGCGGAAGTATGGATCTCGACTGGCGAGCGGGCCGCCTGCGCATTCTTGCGAATGCGTAAAAGTGCTGACGCTCGCGAGATACTACAATCGCGCGTGTCCATTGCGTTCGGCCGGCAAGCTCACTCGTTACATCCGATAATTTCTCGGTGTTGTGTATAATGTTTTATTTGTTTTATTAATATATAAATGTAATGTAAATATGTAGGTTTAGTGTTATATTGTGTAAGTAAATAATATTAAGTAATTATAAATACTTGTTGTACATAAATAGATTTAAGATATTGTAAATAATATTTGTGTGTGCTATTTGTGTGTAAATAAATATATGTGGGAAAGTTGCCCACATCACTCCCCTCCAGAGACCGTGCCTACGGGCGATAATAGTCAGGGAATCTAACTTTACGTCCCGAACGACTTGTTTTAAGTGTTTTAGGAGGTGAATTTGTAATATCATTATTTTTATTACTACTTGTAAGATTTTGATTTGAGTTTTTATTTGTATTTAAGGTGTTTTCGATAATAGTTTTACTTAATTTACTATTAAGGTTGTTGTCGAACAATGTATAGGCTGGTTTTAAACGGTCTATAGACACTGTGACACTTTTATTTTTAATTTTAATTTGAAAAGTTTTAGGGCCTCTGGTCAAAACTTCAAACGGGCCATTATAGGCCGGTTGAAAAGTACCGCGTACAGTGTCATCTCTGACAAACACGTGACTAGAAGTGGCTAGGTCTTTGTGAACAAAAATTTTGCTTTTGTGATGATTTGATGTTGCAACAGGTTTTAAATTAGAAGCGAAAGAACGTAAGCGGGCAGAAAAATCGCGAATGTCGGTGGTGTGACAATCTGATTTGTCACCGAAGAATTCACCGGGCATTCTTAGAGTTTCTCCGTAAAGAAGTTCGGAGGGTGTTGCCTGTAGGTCGTCTTTAAAAGCGTTACGTACGCCTAGCAGAACTAGTGGCAACGTTTCCGTCCAGTTTACGTCGCTGTGACAAGTAATGGCTGTCTTTAACTGACGGTGGAAACGCTCCACTAGGCCATTACATTGCGGATGGTATGCTGTAGTCATCCGGTGTCTAAAACCTATCAGTTTGGCCAATTGTTCAAATAAGGCCGACTGAAATTGTCTACCGCGATCGGTAACGATGTCCGTGGGACAACCATATCGGGAGATCCAGCCAGATATGAAGGCTTTGGCCACTGCTTCTGCGGTTATTTCACTAAGCGGGACAACTTCAGGCCATCGCGTGAAGCGATCGACCGCTGTCAGGCAGTAGCGACAACCAGCAGATGGAGGTAGGGGACCGATCAAGTCCAAATGAACATATTTGAAACGTGCTTTCGGTAAACCTAGCGTGCCTACGGGTGCAGACACGTGTCGATTCACCTTGGCACGTTGGCAAGTCAAACATGCCTTGGACCACTCGCGACAGTCTTTTCTCATAGATGGCCAAACATATCTTTCAGCAACTAACTTGGCGCTAGCATTAGCACCGGGATGACTAAAGCTGTGCAAGTTTAAGAAAACCTGATGACGGAACTGTTCGGTGACAAAAGGCCTGGGGGTCGGCGTGCTGACATCGCAGTACAAAAGTAAGCGACTCCCAGGTATTGTCTTCTTCTCCAGGCGAAGAGAGTTAGAACCGTGGAGTATTTGAGCTAGTTCCGAATCCAAGTCTTGTGATTTGGTCAGTTCTTCCAAATCAATTGGCTTTTGGACCTCATCGACGCGCGAAAGCGTATCAGCAACGATGTTGTCTTTACCGGCTATATGACGTATATCAGTAGAGAACTGTGCTATATAGTCAAGGTGCCTGAACTGACGGGGAGAGCAGTTATTCTTCCGTTCATGGAAGGCAAAGCATAACGGCTTATGGTCAGTGTAGATGGTAAAGTGGCGGGCCTCAAGCATGTGCCTGAAATATTTGATACTCTCGTAGATAGCAAGGAGCTCTCTATCATACGGCGAGTATTTCTGCTGTGCTGGGCTCAACTTGCGAGAGAAAAATGCAAGAGGTTGCCATGTACTGACCTTATACTGCTGAAGAACAGCGCCAATCGCCATATCCGAGGCATCGGTGGTTAATGCTAGTTTGACCTCGGAGTCTGGGTGGGCTAATAAAGCTGCATGACAAAGGCTTTCTTTACATTCCTGAAATGCTTTCAACGAGTCTCCCTCCAAGACAACCGGGTGAGAGCCTTTCACAGAGCCAGTAAGCAATGCGTTCAAAGGGGCTTGAACTTGGGCAGAGTTTGGCAAGAAACGCCTATAAAAATTGATCATGCCCAAGAATTTCCTGAGCTGCTTGACAGTTTTGGGCACTGGAAAGTCCTGTAAAGCCTGGACCCTACCTTTCAGAGGCTTAGTACCAGAATGAGAGATGCTATAGCCAAGAAAAGACACTTCAGATTGACCGAAAACACACTTGGCAGTATTTATAAGAATTCCGTAGTCTCTCATCCTAGTAAATAGTTGACGAAGGTGGTTCTCGTGGTCTGCTTCTGAGCGTGAGAATATTAAAAAATCATCCAAATATGGATAGCAGAAGTCAAGACCACGAGTCATCTCGTCTACAAATCTCTGAAAGGTTTGTCCAGCGTTCCTCAAACCAAACTGCATGAAGGGAAACTCGTAAAGTCCGAAGGGTGTGGTGATGGCTGCCTTCGGAATATCCTCTTCAGCTATAGGGATTTGGTGGTAGGCTTTGACCAGGTCCACGGTGGAGAATACCTTGCAACCTGTCAGATTCTGGGTAAAGTCCTGTATATGGCGGATGGGGTACTTATCCGGGATGGTCCGAGAGTTGAGCAGTCTGTAGTCTCCGCATGGACGCCAGCTGTTGTCCTTTTTAGGGGCAAGATGAAGCGGTGACGCCCAGGGGCTATCGGATGGACGTGCGGTACCATTCGCCAACATAGCCTCGAATTCCAACTTGGCTATTTTAAATTTATCAGGGGCTAGTCTGCGAGGTGGGCTTGAAACTGGGGGGCCTGGTGTGGTGCGTATATAATGAACCGTGTTATGTTTCGGTGTAATGGGTGTGCCTGCCGGTCGTGTAATTTCCGGGAATTCAGCGAGAATCGCGTGATACTTACCGCTGCCAGTCAAAACCTTAACGCTCGAAACAAGAGAATCTGAAAAAGTTACGCCAGCTACAGTTGACACATTAGTATTACCGTCGATTAAACATTTATTGCGTATGTCAACAACTAAATTATAAAAAGAAAGAAAGTCGACACCGATTATGGCTTTTGTAACATCGGCAACGACGAATTGCCATATAAAGTCTCTACGGAGTCCTAAATTTAAATTCAACTGCACTGAACCGTAAGTGTTAATGGTAGATCCATTGGCTGCACACAACTGATAGTTCGTCTTCGCACGGCGTTCACGAAGGGCTGTCCTCGGGATGACACATAAATCGCTCCCTGTGTCCACAAGAAATTGAACCTTGGATCTGCTATCAGTCACGAACAGGCGACCAGTAGTCTTAGGGCAATCGTCAGCCGCCATTATCGACCGCCCATCGAGTTTTCCGCCTTGAAATCGCAGGGAGAGATGCACTTGCTGGCCTTGCTTCCAAACTTGGCATGGTACCAGCAAAGCGGGTGCTTTCGGTAGCGGGCATTGGATCGGCTACGACTGCGTTGGCGGTGGTTGGGCTGGCCTCGAGGTCTGGAGCGCTGCGTCGAGAGAGATTCTACCTTCTTGGTGAGTTCGGCGATCTGTCTAGCCATATCGTCCAAAATGCTAGAAGACGATCTGCACGATGACGTGGCTGCGACGACAGGTGCTGGAGGCGCAATGTCGTGGATCCGGTCAGCCAAATCAGCCAAGGTCTCTATTGGAGAAAGAGCCTGTGAGGCGATGATCTGCTGCATGTTGTGGGGCAGGCGACTTGTCCAAATAGTCCTGACAAAGTCTTCTGGAACGCCAGGCCCTGCCAAGTTCTGCAAATGCCTTAGGAACTGGGACGGCTTGCGGTCCCCGAGTTCCTCATGCATGAGGAGCTGCTTCACCTTCTTCTCCTTTGAAGCTGAGAGACGCTTGATCAGCTCCAACTTAAGCTTCTCGTACTTATTCGCGGAAGGAGGTGAAATAATGATATCCTCGACTTCTGCGGCGTTCTGGTTGTCGAGCTGGGATATTACATAATAGAATTTTGTAGAATCCGCTGTGATATTGGAGATCGCAAATTGGCCCTCTAATTGCGCAAACCAAATTGCAGGCTTATCCGGCCAGAATGGTGCGACTCGTACTCCGACACGGCAAATATCGGATGACACAGTGGAAACGCGTCCGTGTTCGGCTCCGCCATCTTGATCGCCACGTTCTGCGTCGCAATCTTGAAAATGAGGTGCAAGATCTTCATTATCATTTGCCATCTTCTCGAGGTGTTCTGAACGGGGTCACCAGTTTGGTGGTCAGGAAGGTCAATAGTACTAACCACCAATTGAATGTTCTTGCGTGATTTGTGAGGGCTGACTCCAGTGGAATAAAACAGTTTGTAGATTCAAACTTATTATTGTTCAAGGCACACAAGCACAGATAAATACAAAAGTCAGAAGAAAGAAGATGAGAGCACAGATAGAAGTAAGATGCAAAGTAAATAAGCGATAGCGATTACAAGAATTAAATACGCGCGGCAAGTAGTAGGCATACGACCGGTCATCGAGTGACACGGGCTTCGCGCGGACGTATGGATCTCGACTGGCGAGCGGGCCGCCTGCGCATTCTTGCGAATGCGTAAAAGTGCTGACGCTCGCGAGATACTACAATCGCGCGTGTCCATTGCGTTCGGCCGGCAAGCTCACTCGTTACATCCGATAATTTCTCGGTGTTGTGTATAATGTTTTATTTGTTTTATTAATATATAAATGTAATGTAAATATGTAGGTTTAGTGTTATATTGTGTAAGTAAATAATATTAAGTAATTATAAATACTTGTTGTACATAAATAGATTTAAGATATTGTAAATAATATTTGTGTGTGCTATTTGTGTGTAAATAAATATATGTGGGAAAGTTGCCCACATCTGTTTGTGTTTGTGCAGTATGTGCATTCTGCAGGTTTTAAAAACTCTTAATTCTCATTTCAGCATCTCTGCAAATCGATGGAGATAGTCAACGAGGAGCACGAGATAGTGCAGATGAGCTACTGTCAGAACACACTGCTAGTGTCGAGCGTGTACCGCAGCATCGTGTGCGAGAGGCGGGACTCGCGCTGGCTCGTCAGCCAGCTCGGCAAGAAGGAGCGGAAGAGGTCAGTACACATGTGTAAAAGAGGATGAAAGAAATGAAAGAGGTCAGTACAAATGTGTGATAATTTACTAAAAAGAATGAAAAAGTTCAGTATTATGCACGTGTGAAAGAGGAATTGAAAGAACGAAAGAGGTTAGTGCGTAGTGGTACGCGAGTAGAACGAAAACATGTGTGAACGAACAGCACGAGATTGTTCAGATGAGCTACTTTTAGAACACACTGTTAGTGTTGAGCGCGTATCGCGTGTGAGACATATACTACGCAATGCTTCGGAACTGATCTATAAAACGACG
>OY757270.1:1695528-1717714 GCA_963584085.1 Pyrausta aurata
TTGTCGGCGTTGAGGCCGTTCACGAGGATGTCTTGGGGGAACACCACTGAAAGAGATAATTGTATTGTGTTGTTTACCTCGTGTGTTCATAAGTTTTGAGACGAAAAAAAAGAGGCATAACTTTTTAAATAATTAACTTATATTTCTAAAATTTACAGTGAACACTAAGTAGATAATAATCAACAATAAAATATATCTATTATTCAAAATGTCCACCCTTGTTTTTAATACAGGCCCTTAGACGATTTGGCCAATCATCAATCGCGGCACGAATCTTTTCTAGCGGGATTCGCTTTGCTTCTCGAACAAGAGCTCGCTTCAGTGACTCCAAGTTTGGGTGGGACTTCTGGCAGGCCCTGAGCTCTAACTCAGTCCATAGAGAATGATCCAGCGGGTTGAGGTCGGGGCTGGAGGAGGGCCATTCGTTCGCCGCGATGAAGCCGGCACATTTTCCCTCAACCAAGCTTGGGTGGTTTTTGCTTTATGGGACGGTGCTGAGTCTTGCTGGAAAACCCAAAATTTGTTGTTAAATAAAGTATGAGATAGGGGTTTCACAACAGGCTCTAAGATGTCATTTTGATAATTCTTGGCTTTCACCTTGACGCCTTCTTCTTCTTCTCTTTTTGATCTGGCAACCCACGCCTTTCTTCAGCCTTCATCATGATGACCGAGGATGACTTTTGCCATTTTCATGTTTTTGGGGTTTTCGTGTGGGATTGGGTTTAATTGGCGGATAGGGATGGGATTGTTTGACGGTATAGATAAACAGACATAATATTTAAAGAGAGATATAATTTAATTAAGATATATAAAAGGTTAGAGTTTTAATTAATGATAATTAATAAATTTAATAAGGGAATAAATATATTTTTTATTTGAAAATGACAGGATAGATGAAAGGTTGTATGGGAGAGGAGCTTTGTTTTTGACTAAAATGTCGTGGAGTTGTAAGGAGCTGTAAAGGGGACAGTTAAAAAGTATGTGTTCTATATTTCCTTCCTCCAGACCACATTCACAGATAGAAGAGTCATTAATATGTAATTTTGCTAAATGAGAGGGAGAACTACAATGGCCAAAACGTAAACGAGAGATAGTCGAAGATACTCGCTTTTCTAAGTGGATTTTTGAAAACCAGGGTTGTAGTGCTACTGAAGGTTGAAAATTATGGTAGAACTTGCCTTTGGACTGACTAGAATTCTGCCAATCTTGGTTCCAGTCTTGTATAAGGATGGCACGAGGCGCAGTGGCTAAATCTTGACAGTAAACAGAGTTAAAGTTATCTTTTCCTTGTCTTGCAGCCAGCTTAGCAAGATCATCAACCAATTCATTGCCCTGAATACCCGAGTGACCGGGAATCCAGGCCAATTTTACTAACAAATTGTTCTCATGGCATTCCAATAATTTACTTTTTACCAATAATGAGAGAGGACTATATGAGTTGTTGTTAAAAGGATTTGTGAGGAGAGATTGTAAGAAACTCAAAGAGTCTGTGAATATTATTGAATGAGAAAATTTAAGATTAGCTATATAATTTATACATTCCAAGACAGCCAAACCTTCGCCACTAAAATTTGAAGACACGCTGGGATATTTAAATAATTTAAAATGACCAGATGACTGTCTTAAAAATGCTGCTCCGACTTTATTACTTGAATTAAGGGCAAAAGGCCCATCTGATATAGCTTTGGATGCATCTGTGAAGAAAATTTCATGATTGCGAGCATGTTCCTGAACGAACTTCTTAAGTTTGAGATTAGGATTGTGTGTATCTTTATCAATACCTACCGAGAGTAAAATATTTGGTTCAAAAATCAGTACTTTAAAGTCAAAAAAGAATAGTGGATGGCATGGAAATTTTTCTATTTGGCAGTCTAGTTCAAGAATTTTCTTATAACTATTTATCAAGTACGGAGTGGATCTATTACGCCAGAAAGGATTGTCATTACTTATAAGATCGTTAAGTAATCTTAGCTTTTCAAACAAAGGGTGGTTATTAAACTGACTAATTTTAAATAGGAACCTATCGGAAAGATATTGCCGTCTAAGATTAAGTGGAGGATCTGCACATTCCACTTGCAAAGCATTCACTGGAGTGCTACGCATTGCTCCCAGAATAATTCGAATGCTTTTATACTGAAGAAGGTCTAACTTTTTAAGTGCAGCTTTGTTTGCTATTCCCATCGTAAATGACCCATAGTCTAAAAGACTCCTTATCAATGCGTTATAAACCAATCTAAGTGAAGTTGGGTGTGCTCCCCACCAGACACCTGCAAGAGCTCGCATGATATTAAGATTTTTTTTACATTTGTCTAATATATAATTAACATGTGCTAGCCCATTACATTTGCTGTCAAATTTTTGACCTAAAAATACAATTTCTTCAGCGACGGGAAGTGCAGAGCCATTGACTGAAACATTAACAATTGGAATTGATCTTTTTTTCGAAAATATTACAACAGTGCTCTTAGAAGTTGATAAAGAAAGGTTATGGTCATTCAACCAGTTACTAAGACCATTCAATGATTGTTCCAGATCATGGGAAGCCACTTCAATCGAATCATTGGTGGAGTACACCAAAACGTCATCAGCGTATTGAAGTATTGAACACTTGTTTGATATTGAGCTTTCCAGGTCTCTTGTATATATATCATATAGAAGGGGACTGAGGACGGAGCCTTGAGGTACTCCTTTCCATAGATAGCGGGAGATACTAACACCTGGGACTCTTAATTCAATAGATCGCTCACTGAAGAGATTAAATATGAAGTTAGTTATATTGTTTGGGATTCCAAGCTTGTTTAACTCTTGTTTTAAGATGATAAGGTCAACCTGATCATATGCTGATTGGATGTCTAAAAAGGCTGCTGCAATAGATTTGTTTTCAGAAAGGGCTAAAAGGATATCTGTTGAAAAAATGCTTAGATTATCAGATGTGCTTTTTCCCTTTCTGAAACCAAACTGCGATTCCGCAAACATATTATTACGTTCTAAAAACCATTCTAATCTATTTTTAATCAGATGCTCGGTTATTTTTGCAAACACTGATGACATCGCGATCGGTCTATAGGATGATGAGGATGAAGGGTCTTTTAATGGTTTTAAAATAGGTATAACAACATGGAGTTTCCATGAAGGGGGTATAACACCAGTACTGAAAATCTTATTAATAATATCTAAAATATATGTCAGAGTAGGAGGGCTTAAATTAAAAATAAAAGAATAGGGTATACCATCTTGGCCTGGACTGGAATCTGAGACACGGCTAAGAACTAATTGTAATTCTCTCAATGAAAAAGATGATGTTAAAGGATTATTGGAACTTGACTCACTTGGTAATTGAGAGGCAGTGGGTATTTGGTCTTTATTGGGGACATGGTCTGGCGCAAGTTTATTAACAAAATCATTAACCCACTCAAAATTAAAAGAACTAGGATTGTTGTTACTTAAGGAACATCTATATCGCCTTATATTTTTCCAAACAATGGTAGATGGAGTGTCCGGACTCAAGGAAGAACAAAATCTCTGCCAACCTTCTCTTTTTTTCCTTTTTAATAGACGCTGAGTAGCAGATGTGACATTTTTGAAATTTAAATAATTTTGCATGTCTAGGGAATCCCGACATTGTCTTTCAGCGGTTTTTCTTTTTCTAATAGCAAGTGTGCAATCGTGATCCCACCACGGCGGAGATGGAATTTTATTGCTGGCAACATTTTTAAGTTTGAAAACTGCATCAGCTGACGTTTGTATGGCGTGAACTAAGCTGTCAAATGAAGAAATGAGGTTATCTTCAGAAACTATTGGCAATAATTTTACTTTAGACTCTACCAATGATTTATATGCAGCCCAATCGCAATTATGCAGATTATACTTAAGCAGTGGAGGAAGAGAAGCAACTGAGCGGTGGTTATCTGGCAGCGTGACGACAATGGGGTAATGGTCACTGCCGTGTGTGTATGACAAACAAGACCATGTTAAGCAAGCTACGAGAGAAGGGGTGCAAAGAGAGACATCTACATAACTAAGATTTTGTCCAGGGCAAGGCCTCCTAGTAGGGGACCCATCGTTGAGAACACATAAATTGAAGTCATCAATGATGTCAGCTATTGCATTTCCTAACTGGTCGTTGTTAGGGGCACCCCAAAGCGAATGATGGGCGTTCAAGTCGCCTAATATCAATAAAGGAGGACTAAGACATGATAAACAGTTTCTTAATAATGGGATAACAGATGTGTCCTTACAGGAAATATAAACTGATAAAATTGATATTTCCCCAATTTTGGCTGCAACGGCATTGAAGTGCTTGTGGCTGAAGGCTGGAAGTGTAATAGAAGTAAATTTATAGTTCGTTTTAATGAGGAGGCCAGCTCCACCATACCCGTCATCTCTATCATTTCTTAAAACTGAATAGCCACGGAACCTAAACTGGTAACCTGGCTTTAACCAGGTTTCTGAAAGAGCAAGTGCAAAAGGTTGATGTGTGTTAACTAGAGATATTAGTTCTGATTTTTTGGAGGATACACTTTTACAATTCCACTGAAGGACTCGATCCATGTTTAATAATATTGTAAATTGAGACTGATAAGTTGTTAATTAGTGATATGGCAACGGTGTACGGTAGAGCTGAGTTTACTATTATGTTAATAAGGGAAGACAATAAGTTGTTTAAATCATTCGGAGATATTGAATCATTATGTGAAGATTCAGTAGAAAACCCACATCCATTTTGAGGTTGTGGGATTTGATCAATCAAAGCATTGTGTGCATTCTTATCATACCCGGGAGCAATAGTATTGTGATTGTTTTTTTTATGAATGGTGATAGTTTTTTTGTATGATTTTTGTTCCTGTACAGGTGCAGGAACAGAAGCAGATTTTGTTGGAGTTGACGCAATTACTGAATAGGGTTTTTTTTGTATTGGAAAATTTTTTGCTGCCTCTTGATATGAAACAGAGTGATGAGACATAAAGTGCTTAATATTTTTCTGCCTTATAAATTCAGAACAGTTTTGGTCGGTTGCTTGGTGATTACTGTTACAATTGATGCACCTAAATTCTGATTCTTGACAGTTAGATCCTACATGATTGTCTGCACACTTAAAACATCTGGGCATACTTCTGCATTGCACTCGAGTGTGTCCAAAGCGGCAGCAATTGAAACACTGAATAGTGGGAAAAATGTATTGCTCCACTGGTAAAGATGAGAAAAAAGAGTACACTCTACTTGGTAAGGCTTGGCCATCAAATGTGAGAACAACAGTTTGTGTAGGTTGCCATGATACTCCCTCAAAAGTGGATATTTTCCTGCTCAAACGTCTAGTACGGATTATGGGCCCAAAGCCATCAGGCACTCTTAGATTTTCTACTATCTCCTCATGAGACCACTCTGTAGGTATCCCCTTAACAATACCCATTTTGGAAATGTTGAAAGTTGGTATTAACATATTATACTCTTGTAGGATTGTTTCATTTGTCAAAAACAAGTTGGCTGCACTTGGAGTTTTGAATGTAACTGAAAGTCTATTTCGACCAATACGCTTAATGCCATCATCAATAATATTTTTCAGATTGTTCTTGAACAAGAAATTGCCAAACTTAATAGGATGAAGAGTGGAACCAGCATTGGGAGTATTTTCTTTCAAGCTAACATGCACAACGAAGGGACCAACATCAGACTCTGCATATTTGCTGCGAAATACCGATGGGATGGGTGTGGAATCAGTTGTAGATTGTGTTGTTGTGGAAGCCTTATTAGAAATTTGTTTTAATAAATCGTCAGGAATGTGTATTTTAGGAGGAGTTGTTTTATTTTTGAGTCTATTAGTAGCAATGTGCTGTTTCTTTTTTAATTTATTTCTCCTGTCAGTTACGAGCTTAAAACTCTCATATTCAGCTTGTTGATTTGAAATGTAGCAATCTGCCTCTAATAACGCAAATAAAGAATTCGTCGTGGCTGGAGGAGGGTCGGGATCCGGGCCGGGCTCCGTCTCCATAGTGCTGCTGTCTGCTATATACAATATGTGCAAAAACTTACCAAATTATATGTATATACAATATTTAGCACTAAATATACTATTAAATTACAAAAAATTACAGTTTAAATAGTAATTTACAATAAAATAAATTTAAGAGAAAAATAACTTGACCGCCCTTTTCAACTTCCCGCCAAAAGTCCCCTTGACGCCTTGTTGACAGAAATGGAGCGGAGTGACACCTTCATACGAAACTCCCCACCATACCATCACACTTGCCGGATGATGAGTACGCGAGACATTCCGTGCTGAAGCTGGGACATCCTTGCTACTTTTGGCATAGACTTTAGTGTTTTGTCGGTTGAACTTTTCTTCGGCATTAAAAAAAATTCTCATCGGTGAACAGTATCTTCCTCGCATCGTGTCTCCTAAGCAGTAATGGACAACGTTCGCGTCGCAATTTACGAAGCCGATCGTTTAAAAAGTGAACTTTTCTACGGCTATACGCCTTTACCTTAAGATCATATTTCAGTATTCTGTTGACTGAAACGCGCGAAATTTTAGTCTGCAGAGCAATTTTTTTCTGAGTGCGACATGGATTTCGGCGAAGTCGCTCTCGGATGATTTTGATGTTCGCAGGCGTCCTTACAGAGCGTGGCCGACCACTCCTTTGGCGATCTTGCAAGGAACTTGTCTCATTGTATCGTTTGATAGTGTAATACACGAAGTTAAGGCTTACGCCAAAAGTTTTCACCCCACGGAAAATCTCCATTGGTGTTTTTCCCGCCTTAAATAGCGATATCACGGTCGCACGCAATTCTTTAGTCCCCTCCATCACGATAAAATTGACAGAAATAAATTTGAAAGTCAAAGGTATTAAAAGTTAACATTCCAAATTCAAAATTGGAAAAAGAATTAAATAGCAGCCAGTAATATTTAATTTATTTTTTTAACTACCAAGTTTGTCTCAAAACTTATGAACACACGAGGTACAATTTGACGCAATAAACGCTACTCTTTCATAGACTTTGTATTGGAAAGATTACGAATTATAGATAGTGCCATCCACGAAGGCGCGCCCCACCACTCGTCCAAATCGTTTATAGTACATGTGTGCAAGCTTTTTCCAACATTTGAATTGAATTTGGAACATCGTAATCAGTCAGGTATCAAACGAATGCCGAGAGTCGCATAACAATGGACTTTTTATTGTGTCTCGTTTACACATCCTTGACGAGTTAATGACTAATGAATGAAAGCACACTTCAAAAAATACACTCTAAGGGAAAGATGCTCTACTTGGGTATAGTTTAAAGTAGGTATGGTTAGTTACTAGAAAAGTAATATATTATTTTTAAACTGCACAAGCATCATTTTTACTATTGACGTAAACGAAATACGTAAGAACGTTTTATAACATTTAAAAAAATGATTAAAAACTTTCTTTATAAGAGAACCATCGGTTTACCGGGACTTCATACGCGTGAATTCTTTTTTCTTCGTACACGTAGGTCCTAGCGTCATGTTTTATAGCCTTCCGCGATAAAGTTCATCCCGGTAATATTATAAGTTACCACATGGTTTTTTTAATTTAAAATTGTTTATGGTGTTTAAGTTACCATTATAATTCTTTCAGTTAATTTAATAATGACAGTAGATTTTACCAGGTTTATTTTTTAGTACAACACACTGGGTTTTCCTTGACATTTTAAAAATAATTTAAGCAGAGCCACTTTTGTGACGAGTCTGAATATTTGAATGACGGCCGGCTCGCAACTGACGCGCGTGTCTCCCCTCGCACCCCGCACCTTCCTCAATCAAAAAAAGAGTGGGGCGCGCCTTCGTGGATGGATGGCACTATCTATACGAATTATTCACAAATTTTGCTAGCGCTTAACAACTAGTACCAAAGCATTCATTCATTTTGTTTCTGTAACCAAAGGGTAATGGGGCCCTGTTACAACTTTGAATTAAGAACCCTTAAGACTTCGCTGTCTGTCCGTCTGTTCATCCCCAGGCTGTATCCCAAGAACCGAGATAGCTATACAGTTAATTTACACAAATTATGTAATTCTGGTGACGTTATATAAGTATAAGGGGGGATTCCATAAAAAAAGCAAATTTTTTGCCTAAAAGGTTATAATGTGAAATTTGTTTACCTAGTCAATGGTACGGAACTCTTCGTGCGCGAGTCCGACTCGCACTCAGGATTGTTTTTTTATTCAATCTACAAGGTGATTCAAAACAACGAGTAAAGAATGAAGGCAGTTACTCAGAATCAGTAACTGAACAACTTTCTCCTAGAAACATGGGTCGAAATATGCCAAAAAATAATTGATTCTCCATAGAAATCAGACGGGTCACATGACCGATTTAGTATGGAAAGTCAAATTATTTTTGGCGTTATTTCGACCCATGTTTCTAGGAGAAAGTTGTGCAGATACTGATTCTGAGTAACTCCTCTCATTATTTACTCGTTGTTTTGAAACACCTTGTATATCATCATCCCGCTGCTGGGCAAAGATCTCCACCTACCATTGATCACAATAATTTTTACGTTCAGTTTTTTCTGTTCGTTACTACAGTACAACTTATTTTTTGCTCATCAACGTAAATGCAGCAGTATAGCAACAATATCCTCTCTAGCCAGATCACAAAAAAATAACTTATGAATATTGAAATATGTATTTTGAACGCAAATGTACGTATGTACTATTCATTTATGTAAATAAATAAATATTACAATAATGACACTAAGTACTAAAGTAACATTGTCTTCTAATATGTATTTTACAGTCCTTAAATTTAACCAATATATCAAAACTCAGACCAATTCAAGTCCAATATACAAAAACAAATGTCCTTCTGTTATCCCACCAAGGCGGCCAATCTCAATTGAGATAGGCCATCTGCGCGGTACATTTTTTATAGTGCTCAAGTGAGTGCACAATAAACAGGGGCACTCTCTGTTCTTTCAGTGGTTGTTTCACTCTCATAGTTCGGCGAGACTGCAGATCCGACATAACCGGTGCGAGAGACCAATATAATGTGTCTGCAATACACACAGGAGATGAAAACAAGATAGCGACACCAGACAGTTATTACACCAGCCAGGAAATTCCTCTGTTAACTTTTGTATGTAGAAGGAATGATATTTATTGTGTACTAGCCATCCCGGCAAACTTCGTTTCGCTGCCCTCGGCGGCCCCGACCCCGTTCCCTATGTTTGATACCGTTTAAACCTTCCTTGAACTTCCACGAATATTACAAGACCAAAATCAGCCAAATCGGTTCAGCAGCCATTCTCGATTTTTAGCGAGACTAACACAAATAGCAATTCATTTTATTATATAGATAGATAGAAACAAGGTTATATACAACGGTCTTTTATCTAATTCAGGTGTCACTTGGATTTACCTTTTCAAGTGTATGAACATTTTATTGAACTTGAAATTAAAACATGACGCATTTTTCCTACGTACAGGAAACCTGAGGAATATGAAACCAGATCTTTGATTCCTGAAAATAATTGGAGTGCATTTTATACACGCCGAATTTTTATAACGATACCATCACATGCGCTATCGTGTCTCGCTCTAAAAATACACAGTCCGCTGTGTACTTTTAGAGAGACCTCTAATTCTGTACTCACGTTTGATGGGCGCCTCGAAGGACTTGGCGACGGTGACCATGACGTTGGTGCCGAACACCCAGAAGATGTCGTAGAGGAACAGCCCGCACAGCAGGATGCAGCCCGTCACCACGTTGTTCAGGTGGAGGAGTTCCACGCCGTTGATCGCGAACGCTATGCCGAATAAGTTGTTGGCTATCCAGTGCTGGAAGGGGAAATTATAAATGAAAAGTTTGTAAAGTTAGGTTAGGAGGCGTTCAAGAATTACGTAACGCAATTTGAGGGGAGGGGGGGGGGGGGGTCACGTAAAACGTTACGATGCGTTACAGGGGCGGGAGGGGGTCTTTCTTACAACACGTTACGTAACATTTTTTTTTAAATTAGGGAATAAAAACTCCCAAATTGGCAACCCTTTTAATTTACGTGTTACGTAAAGCATAAAATTTATAAAAAATAAACAAAATACGCAGATGTTGCGGTTTAGAAATCTTTTGTATTATTTAATATTATATTATGATTACCGCAATGGCAATTAAAAGTATACCAAGGATAAAAAACCGGCCAAGTGCGAGTCGGACTCGCGCACTGAGGGTTCCGTGCCAACTTTAACTGAATTAGAGATTCTTACTTCCACTTTGCCAAAATACCACAAAATATTGTTCACCGCAAATATAACTTTGTTTTCATAGTATTTGTATGAAGAACAAAGTTATGTTTGCGGTCGTTGAAGATGTGCTATATCTCAAAAACTACTAGTTCGATTTCGCTCAAACTAATTTTCGTTGAAAGTTTTTGTTAAAGTCTACATTATATATTTTTTTCAAAATTTTCACTTCCCTAGTTCAGAAGTTAGATGGGGTGGGACGCCCATTTTACGTCTTTGGAAGCGTCTATATCTCAAACGTTAGACTTTAAGAAGAAATGATTTTAGAAACCTCAATGTCATTTTGAAAGACCTATCCATAGACACCCCACACGCATAGGTTTGAGCAAAAAATCAAAAATCTTCAAAAATTGCGTTACGTAATACTTGAACGCTCCCTTAGGTTTAGGCTTTTGCTAAGCCTTTGCTTTATGAAACAATCTGGCCAAGTGCGAGTTGGAATTAGTTATTACTCCACTTATTGCTCCAGTTATAGTCAACGCAAGGACTCGTGGCAGGCAGAGCAATTAAACGTGCAACAGAGATAGCGCACATCATTTTCTCTTTTGCACATGCACTGTCTATGGATGACGTCAGACAGACAGATATGCATTGTTTGTATGTGCGTCTATCGATAACAATAGGTTTAAAAAGGGGTTTTGCATGCACTTTGTATTATAGATAGTCCAGTTTTTTGCGCTAGCGCATTTCCTGTTTCAAAATTGATTAATGGCACCGGCTGTCGCGAGTTTTTGCGTTAAGTATACATACTTAGTTAGCCTTTTAAGTTTGTCTTTTGCATGTAGTAAGATATTTCTTGATTCTGATCAACGAGAATCAGAGGCCAGATCAGCTGGCCTGCTATAAGAGCTGACGGTTTACCCAGGTTGTACCAAAGTTTATCAGTAGAAAAAGTAACGTACCTTCTTCAGCAGGTACCAGGCGCCCAGCACCAGCGAGATGATGACGCAGATGACGTCATACGACGTGAACTTGTAGTTGATGATGTCCGAGCGAGCGGCGCCCGCCCCGCGCGTGAAGTGGATGTGGTACGGCACGTTCGGTATCGATACCGGCACCATGAACGAGATTATGGGGCTGTGGAGATATGGGGCTGGTTAGATGTGGCAAGCGGCTGTAGGGCTCTTTTAATAGTCATTTTTTGTAGGCCTGCTGCGGTGCTGACCGGTTAGGCCTACTATCCACGTAAAACGCACGGCATGTGCACGCTATCGTCAATTGACGATTGCTTGCATGTTGCGTAGAAAAAATCAAAACTGCGCATGACCAACGCATGCCGTGCGGCAGACGCGACGTTGCCGCGCCGTGGACAGTAGGCCTTAGTCGTACTACACACACATGATCGTTTATTTTCGTAAACCGCTTTTGAAAAGTACCTACTCTAGTACAAAAACCCTTTCTGAAGTAATTCTAAGACCAAAACACAACAACTTTTTGTATGGGGCTAACATTGAAATCTCAAAAAAAAGACATTCGCTTTTTAATGCGATAGATCATGTCTCAGTCGACAGTTTTATTACTAAACTTTAGACCTAGTAAAAATTCGCGTCTAGACAGTATAATCTTCATTACTTACATAAACATTAACAAGATACCCACCTACATTACATTGTGAGTAAGTATTTTGTTGTCAGACATTAAGTGCGAGTCAACTAGGTACAAAATTATGCATTCTATGACCTTCATAATTATTTATAGAATAAATATGGGTCAATATATTCCAAGTCTTTCAAAGTTTCTTTTCTAGAATTAGAAATCTTAACCTTTGGGAAAACTTTAACTAAGAGGTTTACCTATTTCAAAAATATTTTAAAAAACAAAATTCATTCATATGAAAAAAAAATAGCTGAGCTCATCCTTATATGCAAACCTAAATAGTTTTTTTGTGTCACAAAAAACTGAGGGATTTCCATTGTATTCAATACAAAGCCAGTTAAGTTGCCCTGGCTCCATCCAGTAAATGTTTTCTATTTAAGACTTGGAGCCATTTGAAGGCCACATGTGAGAGGAAAATTTATGATTCATGAATATTGAATATAATAACTAGCTCTAAGAAACCTGTGCTGGTGGCTACAGCTTCAAAAATGTTTATTGTTTGTTCGAATAAAAACAAGGGTGTTAATAATGAGACTAGAATGATTCCTAAATCCTGAACCAAAGAATAATTTAACAATTTCTAGACAATAGCAGAATTGGTCTCTGCCAGATAAAAATTGAGAAGCAGAATATGAGAAATGTTTGTTTGGGCTGCTCATTCATAAATAAGAGGTTTATATTTTAACTATTTTGTTTCTATTTCATGGTTATTTCTGACCATTAAAGAATATAAATTAAGTACACACCTGAGAAGGTGGCTGAGGGCCAGGACTCCAAGAAAGAAGAAGTACCCTGTGAGCAGCAAGTTGATGTACTCTTTAGAGAAGAATTGGAAGAAAATGTAGAGTGCAAATAGAGCACAGGACGCGATGAGCGGGAACATGAGGGCATCCTTGTTGGACATTGTTTCGGCACGCTCGCCGGACTCCTGAAGACAATAAATATAATTTGTTTGAAGAATTTTAATCATACTTCAGTAATAGTTTGGGGAATATGCAGTAACCTTACTAATTAAATTTAATCCAATTACATTTCATATCAATAAATAGAACTTTAAAAGCAGTCCATAAACATGAGAATTATTTCTAATGTCACTATTGTTAAGATTAGATGAATGTTCAAATGACCTCCTAGTAAATGAAACAATTAGCTGATTTCAAGTACAAAAGGTAGTGTAAAGTTAATATCATTCATTTCAGGCAATTTAGCTTTGTAATTATCTGATCTCTATTTTATAGCAATATCAATGAGATGTTAGTGACACTTGTAATCAGATAAATAGATAAAGCTAACAACATTGTGAAATGAATCTAAAGGAGTCATTAGTGGTATTTTATTTGCTTAGCAAAAAATCTTTATTGACGCCAGTATACTTTTGTACAGGTTATTAGCGCATGTCTACACAGTGTATTTTTCAATAAATATGCCACGATGTTAGGACGTGTCCCACTGGTATTGGACCATCTCTAACACGCCTTCTTTTCCTAAATGCCATCGGGATTCATACTAAATACACGTAGTGTGTACCATACACGTAGCTACACTCACCTTCTGTTCCTTGAGGTACTTTACTGACCTAAAAGACCCGAAAAATATCGGCAAAATAGCCATAACAACTAAACTTAGATACGCAATCGCGACACCCTCGATACTCGAAGGAGCCTTCTCAGTTGCATTTTTAACTGCCTCCCGAACACTCTCTCCAATATCTAAGGGTATTTCTGTAGCAGATTCTGCCATTTTTTGAGGAATTTCTAACTAATTGATCACAAAATACACTTTCGCACACCAACTCACGAATCCTCTTTGTGACAGAATGACAGAAAAATGACAAGTGTACAGTTGCATTGGTTTTATTATGTTGGTACATGATGACATTGGCCCTACCTAAGTGATGTGCTTTGTTTAAGCAACATAAGCAGAATAAGAAAAACCCGGTTAAAAAAATGCACCACCCCTGGCCTATCCTCCTGCCTGCTATTTTTTTGCTGCTGCGTGCTGCTGCCGAGTTGAGAGTTGTAATCACCCCCCTCCTTTTTAGGGTTCCGTAGCCGAATGGCAAAAAACGGAACCCTTAAAGATTCGTCAAGTCTGTCTGTCTGTCTGTCTGTCTGTCTGTCTGTCTGTCTGTCTGTCTGTCTGTCTGTCCGTCCGTATGTCACAGCCACTTTATTCTGAAACTATAAGCATCACATAGCTGAAACTTGGTAGGTAGGTGTATTTTGTTCACCGCTTTCCGATTCAGATACAAAAAGTAAGAAAAAAATAATATTTAAGGGGGGCTCCCATACATGAAACTAAAACCTAATATTTTTTTTTACTCAAACCTATGCGTCTATGGATAGGTCTTTTAAAATGATGTTGAGGTTTCTAAAACCATTTTTTCTAGAAGTCTAAGGTTTGAGATATAGACGCTTCCAAAGTAGTAAAATGGGCGTCCCCCCCATCTAACTTTTGAACTAAGAAAGTAAAAATTTTGAAAAAAATATATGATGTAGATCTCAACAAAAACTTGCAACGAAAATTGATTTGAAGGAGATCGAACCAGTAGTTTTTGAGATATTGCACATTTTTATCAACCGCACATATAACTTTGTCTTTCATAGAAACACTATGAAAAACAAAGTTATTTTTGCTGTCGCAATTAGAGATGTACCGACTAGTCGCCGACTAGTCGGTAGAGCCGACTAGTCGGCCATTTTTGTAGTCAGCGACTATTCGGCGATTAGTCGGCTAAATCCGCCGACTAGTCGGCTCGCTTCTCACTCATGTTAATAAGCTTAAAAAATAGAGTGATTGAAATGAAATTATATCTTTACTCTTTTTATTCTTTATTATAAGAATCACAGTTTCAGTTTACAATAGAATTTAATAATTGGTATTTAGAAAATTTAAATAGGAACTCTTCCTTTAGTCTTTTATAAAATAACAAAATATAGGTTACAGCAAATAATCATTGGTAATAAGTAGGTTCAATTATAACACAGAAAATAGGAACTCTTCCTTTGACATCCCAAAGTTATTCAAACTCGAAATTAATAAGGATTAATAAGAACCTAGTTGAGGCATCAGTTGTGAATGTTTATACTTAATATGATTTGTCATGCTCGAAGTACCTATACATTATGACGCAAACAATCTTATTTAGTTAATTTCACTATTAATTCAATTATTTGCACTGTGTTAGCTTAGTAATTGAACGTTATATATTCTTTATTTCATTAAACACCAATAAAACGCCGGTTTTATATGTTTACAAATAATAATGAATGACGTAGAATGAACGACGCAATGTCAACAAAAACATGTCCTGACAGGTCCACGTGGGCGCCGGCCGTGCGCCAATTCTACTTACCGAAAGTAATGATCGGCCTGGCCGACTAGTCGGCCGACTAGTCGGCCATTATGCTGCCGACTAGTCGGCTAGTGGGCTAGTCGGCCAAAGTCATAGTCGGCACATCTCTAGTCGCAATATATTGTGATGTTTTCGTTAAGTGAAAGTAAGTGGACCCTGAATTCAGTTAAGGGTGGCACGGAACCCTCAGTGCGCGGGTCCGACACGCACTTAACCGGTTTTTTTTGGTTACCGTTTTTCTCTTCCACACTATTCTATCACTCTTTACTGAATCATCCACTCCTTCCACACTCATATCATGATTCACACAGTCCATCCATCTCTTTTTCGGTCGGCTTCTTCTCTTCCATCCATTAACATTCATACTCATCACTCTTTTGATACATGGCTTTCTTCACTCCTCATTACAATTGGCCGTACCAAGGTTCAAGACACACCACCATCCCACCATCTTCTCAGTTATCGGTGCCACTTTCAAACTTCCTCGTATTATACATAGTCATTTCTTATCTTGTCCATTCTTGTAACTCCACACAATCATTTTAACATTCTCATCTCCTGCTGTGCAATCAGTATATTTGATCAATCAATCAAATCAAATTTGACAATCTTTTGTCTGTCACTCATTAATTAGACAAAAAAATATAGTACACTGTTATAATTATAAATTGCACTTGTAAAAAGCAACCGTGACTCTGTGACAACAAACGAGGAATCGAACCCCGTCAACCCCGTGTCTTATGTTCTTATGATATATGGTATTGTAAACTATATATTGTATGGGCTTTTGTTGCCTGAAATAGATTGTTAAATAAAAAAAAAGTTCAACATATTTTGTGAATGTGATGCATTTGTATGGAGTGTGTCTATTATTAGTAATATTTCCTTCAGATATTGTGTGTGAGAGCATTCTCGCAACTTTGATGAGGTCACGCTCACGCAGCCTACGCGTTAAAAAGCACTTTCAAAATTCAACAGGTCTGTTAATGTGACGGTGGCCGAGTGGTATAGGCATACGCCCGGATTGCGTAAGACATGTGGTTCAATTCCTCGTCTGTCACAGGTTCACAGTTGCTTTTTACAAGTGTAATTTATATTATTAAGTTTGTATGGGGTCAAAACACTATAAAAACAAAAATAGACTATAAAAATAGTGAAAGTACATTGTTGACGTATGTTTTTTTTTTGTAGTACCAGTTTTGCTGAACCATTTTTTTTTCATTTATTATCATGTAAAAAACAATACAAAAAATACATGGTTTTATGCACTGATAAAAACCACTGAGGTTTGCCTACAGTGCGTGAGACAGCCAAAATAAGTAACTAGCTGATACATTATTAGAATAGACTTAGTTACAAGGTTCAAGTTACATAGTTAAAGTAATGGTTAAAGTAGGTAAAATTATATGTTATAAAACAAACTACAACAAGTCGGGAACTGGGTAGATAAGGTGCAAGCTATTCTATTTGAGTAAGAAAATAGGTTTTTAATTTGGTTCTTATATTCCGCGGAGTCAAATTATTTTTAACGGTTGGAGGTAGATCGTTTATAAACCGGGGAATCAAGTACTGCGCGGTTCTTGCGCCGTACACATTACGAGCCGATGTTTATTTGCGGTGAAATAATTTTTTTGAGGAAAAAATAATTAAATTGATGAACATAAATTGATGTGCGGTAAGTTATTTGATGTGCATTTTAATATTCCAAAATAAAATGGCGAACTAAAAAAAAAGTGAGCTAATCCAAAAGTAGTGCCAAAAGTTTATGTTTCTCTGCCTTGTGTTTTTTTTATGTTGGTACCCATGACTCCTGTCAACTGTCAGTTTAGGCTGCTGCTGCTTGACATTTGTTGTAATTGTTGTTATGTCAAGTCTGATGTATGGATGAATACGTGCAAACTGCAAGGCAAACTTTCGTTTTCAGAGATAAATTATTTTTCATGTGAATAACGCATTTAATAGAAATCTGAAAATTCGCAGTGTGTTTCCAATGTTGTATTAAAATATCAGAAGAATGGAAGTAGCAAGTGGTGCTGAAGAAGGATTTGTTCGAGAGTGGACACCTTGTTCCCATATTTTGAATTTAATTCCGCCTCGTATTCAGAATGGTTTGTTTTCTAATGAATTATGTTTAACCTGCGTGGACGCAGTGAGTGAGTACATCGCACTCGGGACCAATGTAGGGCTGGTGTACTGGTACGATAGGAAGAAGGGAAATATTCAGCGCCTGAGATGCGAGGTGAGTTTCGTAATTTTATGCTAAGCTCTAACTTGGTTGACACTACGTCTAAATCGTAAACAAGGCCGTGTTGTGGTCAGACAGCTCCTGCTTTCGTTGACCTTGTACCACTTTCCCTCTCGAATTCATTAGTTACAATGTAATTCTTCACAAATTGTTACAAATTCATCTCAGTGCCATATCTTAATAATGGGTTATGATAAGAGTGATTTTCTTGAGTAAACATTCTAATTGCCTATGAATATCATCCATGATTTTAAATTATCTGGCGGTATAAATTGATTTATTGCTATAGCTGATTGATTTAAGAGCACAAACATTAAAATAAATATGATTGTTTCAACTAATTTTCTTTACCTATTTTATGAGCAATTTCATGACCCTTTACTCAAAATGATTTTGACAATGTTTTAAATTATTTGTTGAGTTTTGGCATGAGGAACAGAAGAATATAGCCATCATTATATCTGTATTCTGGTCCTGTAAGAGTAGGTTACAAAATAACAATACATAACTTAGTTATTTACCACAGTAAGAGTCTAATTGCTTTAGTAATTAATAAAACCTTTATCTTCTATTGACACAGATTTGAGATATATGTAGGCTTTAGTAAATTAAAGTTTTAACAGTTAAACTTATTGATAATATTCACAAACCCTAAACAGTTGCTTGTGTTGTGTAATTAAATTAAAGTTTTACTAGTTTTAACAGTGTAACTCATTGATAATATTCACAACCATAAAAAGTTGCTTTTATTGTGTAATTAAATTAAAGTTTTACTAGTTTTAACAGTGAAGCTCATTGATAATATTCACAAACCCTAAATAGTTTCTTGTATTGTGTAATTAAATTAAAGTTTTACTAGTTTTAACAGTGAAACTCATTAATAATATTCACAAACCCTAAAAAGTTGCTTATATTTATTTTATGGGGTAACTAAGTTTGAATTAATTATGTATATTATTGAAATGTTATTATGATTTTCCTGTTAGTTGACTGAAATTCGCTATCATAAAATTTTCTCTATGTATTTCATAATATAATGCTCTAAATAAATATTTCCTTTCATGTGGCATAAAAATTTATTCTGCAAATTTTTACTTTGTTCTCACAGGCAGCAACCAGTCCTATCACATACGTGAAGATAGTAAGCACAGTGGACTACATGGTCGGAGCAGGGAACGCAGCCGGCCAGGTCACTGTGTTCCAGATTCCCAAGGAACACCCAGAAAATGTTCCAGACTCACTGAAGCCCAAAGTGGAACCAAAAGTAGAGAGGTATACCTAAGACTATACATGTTACTATACTTCTGTTTCTGTTGATAAGTTCACAACATGTTAATTGAAGGAACAGATAAATATCGCCACAAATATCGACAAATCAAGCGCCCACCAGACAATTTCCATTGTCATTATTACTTTGCAAGTGCTTTCTTGAAAAAAAAGTGCCTACCCTAGAAGGTAACCTCAATTCTGTCTGGTTTCTAAAAGAATGCTGTTAATTAGAAAGATTTGCCTTATTTACAGACTTTATTGCACAGTGTACGAAGTTGGACTTAATGCTAAAAGCTTTCTCTGCCAGTCAAAACTTTACTCTCATGCAAAAAGATTAAATTTTAAGTTTAATCACTCGTCATTTACTTCCAATGCCTTATTATACGTCGTGTATAAATATAAGTGCTGTTTCAAGCAACTCATTTCGTATTCACGTTATTAAGCTCCCCTGTATTCTCAGAAAGGCACTGCTTGTTTGAAGGAGCGTGAGTAATCGCGTGGTATGCGTGGGCGCTGGGCAATACCCGCGATAACGGTGAAGTACCAGTGCCAAGGCAATTACAAACTTTAGGGAACGACGAAAGTTATTATATCAACCTAGTAGATGAATTGATACTATCTCAGTTTATCATCTTATTTAAGGGCAATGGCCTCTAAACAAACATCTCTACTGATCTCTTTCCATAACCAGCGGCTCCAGATCAGCAGCAAAATTGACCAGGGCTCCGATTCTCGCGTCAATCGAGCTTATTTCGTGTGGTAATTCGATTACGAGTTTCACTGTTTTACTGAAAAAATAAGTTATATCCATACATAAAAATACTACCGCACGAAAGAAATCGAAATGGATAAAAATCGTGACTCTGTTGAAGCGATAACTGTTTTTATTCCAAAAAGAAAATGCGTTTGGTGAACTTTTTTCAAATGCGAACTGCATGAGAATTGGCACCCAGATCGTTACTCCATTCACATCATTTTGGGTCTACTTCAGCAGCGAGAGCTATCTGAAGGTATCCATCCGTGACGATTTACGCCCATCTATCAGAATGATCACAGAACAGATAAACATGTTAGAGGGACCATCAAACTATGTTAATGCTATGTACTCATATCTAAATATCAAAATACGGGGATGCGGGTAGGTGAAACTAAAGTCTAACGGCAAGTGTATGAATAACTGTTCAGCTCTATCTAAAGTGCTCTGAATGACACTCAGCAAAAACCTCTACCGATATCTTTGTAATTGTTAGGAGAGGATATTATTCGTAAATTTGTAGACCACGACAGTCAAGTATGTTGTTTTCACTAGATATTTAATTAATATTGGTTTAAACGAAATGGAACCTATATAAACACTATGAATAACGAAGTTATTTTTGTTGTCAAAAAATATTGTGATGTTTTTGCTAGGTGGAAGTGAGTGTACCGCCGATTCAGTTTAAAGTTGGCACGGATCCCTCATTGCGCGGATCCGACTCGCACTTGGACAGTTTTTCATCAGGCATGTCAATGTCATGTCATGTCGTGAAATGTTGAATCATGAACCACTTTCCTGTGATGGAAACCACATTAAAATCGATTTTGCTGATCGAAAGATATTATCATATTATCTTAAATCGGACATGCAGTGAAAAGCGGCTTTAGTTATTTACAGACTTTATTGCACAAAGTGGACTTAATGCTAGAAGCATTATCTGCCAGGCAAATTTTTAGGTAATGCAGAAAGATATAATTTTGGGAAACCCATAGAGTTGTGTAATTTTTTTTAACCGAAAATATATCTTAAATGACTGTCTATTTGCCTCCAGTAAAGCAATTATATTTATCTCAATGCACACAATACTATATCTCTTCAAAAAACCCATTAGTATAATTATCCAGTAAGGTAATGTGTTTGTCCTCAGGTATACAATAGGAGACCTCCATAAAAGCAGAATCACAGCCATAGAATGGTCCAAGAATGGCATGAGACTATTTTCAGGAGACAAGAATGGGGTGATCATCATGACCGAGATAGACTTCTATATGGTAAGTAGAAACCGAACAAGTTAAAGACGTATTTAATCCGGAAAAGTAGATTAAAAATACTTCTCCCTGAAATAATTTAAAGCTGCATATTAATGACGGCCGGTGTCGGGGTGGTAAAATAATTAATATAATTATATTATGTAACTGTACACATGTGTACGTAAATAAATATATCTTATCTTATCTTATAATAATAACTCTTTATTGCACAACACAAAAAGAAGAATTGTACAACTAATCGCTAAAAGCGATCTCTTCGACTCTCGACAACCTTTGAGTAAAGAAATAGACTATTATAGATATTGTACTTTTATCCCATGAATCAGCATAGGTATTATATTGTTGTATTATTGAAAAGTTTTACCAAAATCCATCCATTTTTCCCGTTAGAAAACAAAAAACAATCCACTGCATTTCTAAGTAGGAAGTGAAAACCGGCTATCCTATATAAAGTACATTACCCTACTCAAAGCGTTTTACAATCGGTAAAGTACCTCGATCTAGATAGCTTATCGTTAAAATAACATAAACTGCCTTATAATAGTTGAGGGCCGGTGTAGCTTAGGATTTATATTGCGATTTCTAGATACATGTGTAGTAGAACAAGAGCGTCGCGTTTAATTCTCGGTGCAGACATAGAAAACTTTAGAATTAAAAAAATATTTGTCTTGAGAGATAATGTTGTTGTACACAAAAAGAGGTATACGAGATGTAGTTTTGTATGTTGTATATTTAACATATTATCACTCCACGTCTGTGCACGAAAGATACCCACTAATGTTATATTGTTTATCTCAACTTCTTGTTTACTTTATAATATCATTGTTATTTTCCGCTCAGTGTAAATGATAATAACGTTTTATTTGTATTCACTAACTTCCTGCAATGACACAATTAAAAGTAAGTTAAGTTAGCCTGTAAGCATCTCACTGCTGGACAAAGGGAGTTCTGAAGTATGAGGTAGTATGAGCCATACTCCACGTGGGATCAGTGCGATTGGCGGAGGGGTATCTGCAAGGCAAGCGACACTGACAAAATTAGTAATGTATTTTATTCCAGCATTTGAAAAGTTTGTAAACGTTCTCTATTATTTAAAAGTTTTCTCACAATCACGTTTTGTATAAATTTTCCAATGCCTATTAAAACAATAGTGATTCAGTACAGACCATTACACAAAGGCTTCTATAACATTACAAACGAACTTCTAACCAAAGAATTGAAAATGGGCTATATTACGCAGCTGAACTAATCTACGATCTATTCCAATTAATAGAATGCATATTGCAAAAGATTTTACAAAGGCACCAAAGGAAAACCATTTGTGTATTTGCATTCTGCAGGTTTCAAAAACACTAAATTCTCATTTCAGCATCTCTGCAAATCGATGGAGATAGTCAACGAGGAGCACGAGATAGTGCAGATGAGCTACT
>OY757270.1:1717914-1738603 GCA_963584085.1 Pyrausta aurata
CGCGCGAAGTATTTATGCTTATTAGACTATTTTAATATTTTAAGTGCACCATATAAATGGCCACCTCTTCATCTTAACATACGTCGTCATATTTATCATTATCGCAAGATTTCCAGATTCCAGGGCTTCCCCCCACCCCCCGCCCCCCTTAGCTTTCCATAGCGACCGGTTTACCAGAAGTCCATTATATGGTGATCCTGCGTCGTATAACGTCACGCTACGATTGGCTATAAGGGAGGTCAATGTTTGGCACTGAATAAGTTGTGGCTATAATTATGAATGATGATAATGATGACGATGAGGGGTATTGTATTGAATAAGTATTATAAGATGTGTATATTTTTGTTTTTACTTCAATACTCATAATCCTTTTTGTTTCAACAGGAAGCGATATCGAACCCGCTCACCGTAGCCGAGCTACTCAACCCAGCAGCTCGGAAGCACTCCCACGCCGACCAAGAGTACAACTTCGGTCCGCTGTACGTGTTCCGCGAGCACTTCCTCGTGTCGCACAACGAGCATGTCCTGTACGTGCTGGACCCGAGGGCGCTCACCGCTGTAGCTGTGGTTGACGACCTGAGGAGGTGAGATGTGCCACGTTACAAGGAAGAGATTTCAAACTTGTCTCACTGACATTTTTTTTTCTTCTTTTCCATGTGTACCAAGTTATTATGTATATGTACTATGTTTAAGTTTATTATACCTTTATATTATGTATTAATGTATGAGGTATTTATGTAATAAGTAGTATGTATGTTTATTGTGTTTTAAAAACCTTTTGTAATTTTTGTCGTCAAGCCTTTTCTTTTACCCCTCTATCACTTCCTTCGCGCCGCCTGTATTTTCTCTGTATAGACCAATGGTTGACTGGTAGAGAATGCTTTTAGCATTAAGTCCGCCATATGTACCTTTTGTTTGTGCATGAAGTGTAATAAATAAAAAATAAAAAAAATGTGTTCATATTGTTTTTGTATTTTTAGCGATAACCACCGAGCGATTAGAGACTCATTCAATACTCAAGGTTTTAACTGTAGTGTAGTATTCTGCGCCTGATCTTTCTCCGGTCGTGTCAGATTGCTGTCCCATCGGGCTATGAGAGTAAAAGGAATAGAGAGTGCACCTGTGTTTGACGCACACACTTGTGCACTATAATATGTCCCACGCAGTCGGTTAGTCGTTGTGACTGGCCACCGTAGTCGAAATCGGCTATTATAGTATTGAAACAATTATAATTCTAAGTGAATGAATACTTTGGGACGAGTAAATTAGTAAATCGAGTGTAAAATCGATTAGCCAAGGAAAAGTGTTAGATGAATTAAACACAAGCGTATGATTTATACTTATCTGTTGTTTGTTCCAGAGCGTTCATACATAAACTTTTATTTATTTAAACTTTATTGCACTGTGAATTGTACAATTGGCGGACTTAATGCCTTTTGTCACATTATCGTACTTATTTCACTATAAACACATTAAAACGCGATTTACAAGAAGAGTGCGCAATACAATATATCTTTATATGGCTGAAAAAGATGAACTTAATACTTAATGATTCGATCTAAACTGTAACCTTTTTCATAAGCAAATAAATTTCTTTCTTACGCACGAAAGCCTAAATCATAGATATGACGACGTCGACGAACGTAATAAGTAATAAAGGTAACCAGCCGGTGTGTGCTCGTTGCAGGATCCTGTCGGTGTCGGTGACGCGCGACGAGATCTTCGTGCTGGAGGGCCCGCGCTCGCTGCTGCGCCTCGCGCACGCGCCCGAGCCCGCGCACCACCGCACAGGTGCCAAGCACACGCTGTACTGACGCACACAACACACACACACACACACACACACACACACACACACACACACACACACACACACACACACACACGACACCCCCTTGCCCAGGTGATATTAACCACCCAGGCACAGGCCCGGTTGCGCACGTCGGGTTAGCTTAGCTTTAGTTTAATTAAATCATATCATTATATTGATACTAACGGTTCCGTGCGATTTCACCCTCGTGAATGTCGGATCTCATGAGCATCATCATCCACAACTTGCGCAAATGGGTCTTAATAAATTATATATTGTGAAACCACCAAGCCTAGACAAGTGTTGACACGTTGAAGTTTGTCTAATAGTTAAATTTTTTCGCGATAGACGCATTCGAAAAAGAAAATTCTATTCGCTTTGAGGCGCCTGTCTAGACCTGCAGTGCTGAATACATTTACACAACCGCACTTACATACACTTCCACAGATACGCACCTGCTCAGGTTCAACAACGTACTGTGTGACAAAACAGTCTATAATATCTTAAATTTATTTTGACTCCCAATGACTGACTTATCAGATACCAGTAATGCAGTATTCGAAGCGCAGTATTGCTTGATATACATACTCCATCCATTTAATTGGTAGAAATATATTATAATTACATATGGCATGGACACTTCATACCAGAGAGCCTATTCCATTACTATAGTTTAGCAGCTCAGAGAATGCTGTTTTTATGTGTTTTACATAACATACACTCCTTACAATTTTCGTATACATTTTCTATCAAAATTGAAGACCCCAAAATAGCATTCCTTTAGCGGTTAAATTATAAAACATAGTATAAATATAATACAGTAATTTCTCTTTCATTAGCAAAATTGACAGGCGGAATGTCAAGCACTATAAAAATAACGTGATTTGAGTGAAATTAAATACGGGAATTAGTTCTCTGGTTAATAATGTTGCGGGATGTAGAGCCGATGACGAAACTTCGTACTCTTTGAGCCATCAAATGACCTCCCAGGAGAACAATCCAGAATTATATGACTTCTTTTATCTTTAAAAATTATATCAGCGAATAAAATTGACGCTGTGTGTAAAAAAGATCTGTGATTAACAATGAATTACCTATGGTTTTTTTGTAAGTTTTTTTCATCAGTTAGGCATTCCGTCAATAGACCAAAATACAGCATGATGAAAAAAAAAGACTACTGTTGTCATTTTATTAACGTGATTATTGTAGTGTATAGGTAGTCCGTCCTCAGACCCGATTGTACCATCTTATGTTAACTATAACTTTAAACTTCATAGTTAGCCAGAGATTGATAAAAAATACGTTTTCTATATTTAGTTAAAATAAGATGGTTCAACCAAGCCTTATGATGTTTGGCATACACTTTGATTTCTTCGTTGTATCGCTGCTTATTATGAATCTTTCATTTTAATGTGACTATCTATCTACTAGTTTCCGTTAGATCAAACTATGAAACTAACAATATTAATCATATATTTTCAACGAACCAGCATACAACGCCTTTAGATAAATCTGATTTGCAAGATTTAGACTAAATCTTAGTGCCATCAGTAGAAATAATAAAAAGATGATGAAAAAAATCTTAGTAGCCATTCCATTTGACCCATATAAAAGACATGAGTTAATTTAAGATTTTATTAATTGCTACTCCCGACAGCCAGCTAAAGTATTTAGGATTATTTCGTATTTTTATAATACGATTATGATTTTGCTATTTTTGGAATAAATTTTTGTTTAGATATTTTATAAGTAAAAAAGTGCCTTATCTGATACCAAATTAGGACCAATGTATTTTAGATCTTATAAACGCTATTTTTATGCTTGTTGTATTTTATTTTGGCATATTTTAAAGTTGTAAGCAAGATACTTCTTGAGTATCCATATATCTCCGTATTACCAGTCAAAAGGTTACATAATGTTTAAGCCATTAGTAATTATGAGATTTTTCTTTTCTGGACATATAACTGTTTTTTTTATTTCAAATCAGTCGGATAATAATAACTTCTGGCTTAAACTTAAGCTATCAATACTGAGTAAATGTTTTTTTTATAAGTTTGTAATATTTCAAGACTGTATCTATATTCTGTATCGCCTCTTAAATATCAATTTAAACTCAATATTCTATTTACTTATTGAATTATGTTGTTTCAAGATAGCACTCCATATCTGCCTCTGCCCCTTCTAGGGGCCATGGAACGTTAAACCTTAAATCCAGATGCATATGCATCTGAGAAGATTTTATTATGAGTTTTTAACGGATTTTAATGGAATAACGATGTAACTTGCTTACACATTTTGTTTGTTACACTTAGCTTATTTGTTGTATATTTGTAAGTTATGTAGTGGGTTGTGTTTTTATATTAATTTAGTGACCTCTCGTAGTCATATGTGGTGCACACTGCACGTTAAGGTTGATCTACATCGATTTATGCATCGTTGTCGATAGTATAGATATTCTAAAATCCATTAAATATAGTCAACAACAGTATCAATTCTATTTACAGGAAATGTAAATTAATAGAAATAATGTAAACTTAAAAAAAATTAGATAAGTTATTATAATCTTATTGGCCAAAAATCACGGAAACATTCCTTTTGAAGAGATTTTAAATTACCTCTATGTACTTAAGTTTTAACATACGACTAAAGATTTTATGTATATTTTAAGATTTAGGTTTTTACAAGGTGTTCTTAGTTAATGCTAACTACCTGTAGCACAACGAAAAATTCTACCAGTACATGGTGATATTGTGGGTACTAATTATATTTTATGAGTTAAGTGTAAGTAACCGGAATTTAGTAACAAGCCGAGATGAAAAAGATGACCTACCGTTCAATATTTTGAACTTACCTACCACATTTCTTATGTGAAAATTAATGATTAATAGAGTTTATTATTACTCTCTTTTTTTTTAGACTGAACTATAGTACAAGCTGTATTCTTGATGAACGACAATAAATAATTGACATGTTGCCTAAAATAATTCCTCTGACTAACGCATAGAGCACCCATTGTTAGTTTTTCTAGTCATAGACAATTTGAAGCGAAGTTCTTTCAACTGCTCACAGCCGTTGGGAAGAGTTCGCCAAAGTATTATTTTCACGACTGCGGCGGCACAAAAAGAGGGTTTTTTTGAGTACAATAAGACGCTTTTCGTGAATATAAACATATTTCGGATACGTGCGAAAACTTTCATACAACTACTAGAAAGGTCTTACCTTCGGAAGCACCTTAAAATGATTCTGTTACCTGTACCCCGATCGCGAAAAACTATCGACTGCGTAAGCGTGTCGAGAAATGTCAAAATCCATACTAAAAAAGTTTTCTTTACGTACCTAGCGCACCTACGCACCGCCAGGGGCGCTAGTCCAATTTCCATACGAATTGACATTTCTCGATACGCTTACGCAGTCGATAGTTTTTCGTGATTGGGGTACAGATCTGCTTAGAGGCTCAGAAACTGCTTTTAGAAGTTTTAAATTTTCACAAAATGTATGGAATAAATGTCAAACTTCCTGACTTCGAAATTTTTCCCTTAGGTTTTCTGTCAAAATTGAAAACTTCTTAGTAAAAGGTTGTAGGTGGCTTAATTATACTCGTAGTTTAGTTACCTTTAATCGAAGGTTGTTACCATCGTCCTTGGAATGATGCATGAAAACTGTTACTTAAATATTTATCTTACCTGCAGTATGGCTTATCTTCTTTACTTGTTTTTTTGTTTATTATATATAAGCTAGTACTTGCTTGTAGTTGGTACAGTTGAGCTAAAATATGTAAACACACCTACGCAAACGCAAACTTTCTGAAGTGATAACATATTTATATCGCTGACTGTACATAATATGCTTGAACTGAAGAGTTTTCAATAAGTACACTGTGCTTCCTGACATGGTGCTATCATATTTTGGTATCTTGATGATCTAACTCGGTTGTATTAAGTATCATTTGAAACTTGAACATAATTTGAATGCATCTTAAAAGTCTTATGTCTAAGTCAAATGTTATGAAGTATTCTTATGGTTATTAGGCACATTCCTAATATTTTATTCGTGTTTAAATATATATTAGAAATGTGCACTATTTGATATTTTTGAGAATTTTACCCCATACATAAGTTGAGAACTCTTAGCATTATTTTTATTTGCCCTTGTAGTGAGATTATCTGTCTGTTTGTACGACTACATGTCGTCAGCATGGCCATTGTACTTATATGTAAATATACTCTTAAAACATTCACTTGCATTTTTATTTTCGACCACTTAGTTCCTTTGCTTGTCTGCGCTTAGTATATTTATGTATATGAGAAATGGCTCTTGCTCGCTTAAAGGTAAATGTAGAATTAAAACAGGCCTTTGATTTCGCATGAAATTGCAATGGAACAGGCAGAGACTTGTATTTTTGAGTTAGATTACATTTTGTGTCACATTTTCTAAAAAGACAAAAGTATGACAACACTGGGCTGTGAAAGGTGCATCATCTGGCCTCAACCTTTACAAAGATTGTTCTGAATAAGGCTATTCAGAGCCAGGCGGCTAGAGTAACATAGAGGTGATGCGAACAAGTATACAATACGAGTCCATAAGCAAAATTTGAGATTTGTTGCTAAAATAATCTTAAATGATAGTAAATATGGATACACTTAAAATCCTAGAATAGACCAATAAACACTTAAATACAGCCGATGAATATTAAGCTATTTAAAATAAACAGTATAAAAGTTAAAAGGAACACAACATTTATAGCAGGACAATAAGAGATGCAATCAAAAGTAATTTTATTCATCAACTTAGGTAAAAAGACTATATTAGGCATACATATTTGGATGTCGATCTAGATCTGAACAATGTATATTAAGTACTTCATGCTTGTTTCATTGTTATCTATTTTGTGTGAATATAACATAATGGACATTACGTTATGTGACTATCGGGGCTGATTCGAGAAACTAAATCGAGTTTGTATTGCTACAAAAAATCACAGTGTATAGAGGCTTCAAAAGACTTGTGTGGAAAATGCTGTCAGTATAAAAATACATGATTTGTTTTATTTATGTTTTCTCAACTCAAACTACATCAATCTCTTCTACATCTTCACAGAAGAGCCGCTGAACCTCATGACGAAATCGCTCACGAGTTCCATCCAGCAGGCCGTCAACACGGTCCGGGACCTCACGCTGGAGGGGGGTCTGGGCGCGGTGCTGGGGGCCCCGGTGGGCGGGGGGGTCACCGCAGCGGGGGAGGTGTCGCGCGCCGAGGAGTGCTTCGAGCTGCCGCCGGTGCAGCGCCTTCCTACAGACCTGGCGCACACCGTCCTCGAGTCCATCATCAATGAGTTCAAGGTAAGTTAAAAGGTCGGGCTCTACACCTTATACGTGATCGCTGGCGTCGTAGTCAGGAGCGTTAACCACTGCATCAAACGCGTCGTAAATTCACTCTAGAAAAGGCAATAATAAACCTGCAAGTTATCCTGGATAGTGTGTATGGTATTTCTCGTCTGCTGACTTGACCGCTGCTGGTTCAACACAGGTCAAAAAATCAGCTAACGCATCCAGTCCAAGCACCTTTTGACCAGCCTTAAAAATGTGCCTATATGATCATACTGAGGATCAACTGTGATAAGATCACCCACCTACATTTAATACTGTGTCAGCATTTCCACCATTAGCTATGCTGCTTTCTCATCCCTAATTCCTCCTATCTTATATGAGCTACCAGATAAATAAATGAAATATTGTCCACTTACTCAAAATAAGCTGACAAGTGAATAAATATACATTTTCAGGACGTTTCAAGTGACGCGGAGGAGATCCGCCGCGCGAAGTCCGAGGAGCTGCAGCGGAAGCTCAAACTGTACAACAACATCATGGAGAAGAAGTGCAACGAAGAACTCATACACAGCAGCCGACGGAGCAGGAGAAGGTTAATATCTGCAATCCATTAACGCTTTACATTTTGTGGTGTTTTAAATTATGTCTCAAAAGTATTACAGTTAACCGTCCATCTTGAAATGGCAATTTTTAAGTTCCATATCACGTTTGTCCTATTATACCACTTATGTACTTTTAAAATCTTCAGTAAATATCACTGTAAGATATTTATTTATAATATACGTGGAGCCTTTTCAATGTACATCTGCTGTCTTAACAGTCTTCTGAATACGAAAACAGCTAGAGCTTGGGGTACTTTTCCACTACCAGGGGGTGCGCAGGATAGTCAAGGCTCCGCCCTCCACTCGGGCGACGAGGGAGGCACCTGTGTTTTTAGTGGGTATACCTGCCAGTCGGGCAGGGGACCCCACATAGCCAAAAATTGTTTATAGTTTGTAAGCAATGTATTTGTCCCCAGAGAGGCCGGGTCCGGCGGCAGCACGCCCCGGCTGGCCACGCCGGTGCGGCGCCGCGACGTCAGCTACACCAGCCCCTGCCTCATGAACGTCAGCGTCTACGGGTGAGGGAATTACCTGCTAGCTATACCGGGTCAAACTGCCTCGGTGGCGCAGCGGTTAGTGGGTCGCATTTTAAAGCGACGGCTGCCCCAGAGGTCCTGGGTTCGATCCCCGGGTCGGGCCAAAAATATTTACTGGAGTTTTTCTGTTCCGAAATTCTCAGGGTAGAGTCGGAGTTTGGAAGTTGGCGGCGTTTCACCCCCGCGCCTCGGAAAGCACGTAAAGCCGTTGGTCCTGCGCCTGATCTCTTTCCGGTCGTGTCAGATTGCTGTCCCATCGGGCTATGAGAGTGAAAGGAATAGAAAGTGCACCTGTTTGCGCACACACTTGTGCACTATAATATGTCCGCAGACGGTTAGTCGTTGTGACTGGCCACCGTAGTCGAAATAGGCTAGGGGGTCTATTATACCTGGTCAAATGTCGTCAAGAAGATGTTTTCTGTGTGTAACTGCTATTTGATCAGTTTACATCCAAGTGCATATTTTTATAGTTTTTTTTTTAGTCTACCTACGCTTTTAACCATTTGCTAACAGATGACTTGAAAATACGTGACTTAAAATACCTTCGAATCTCCGATGATGTTTCGTTACTGTTGAAGTGCCTAATCATAAAGTTTTAATCACATTACTAACAGTGACTACTAACAGCAAATAAATAAAATTTGAATTTGAAATTTGAATTTGTCTAAGAGAGAATAGGTCAAACATAAATAACACTTGTATAACTTACATACAAGTGTTATTTATGTTTGACCTATTATGATTGTATGCAAAATATAACAAACTTATTTTATTCATAGTGACGTTCCACAAAACGACGATCTTCTCGAAAAGCAAATAGAAGAGAAAGAAAAACTACTAGCCAAACTGCTCAACTTGGAATCCCTCAGCATCACGATCCCGAAGGTCGAGGAACCGAAAAACGAACCACCACCGCAGCCCACCTACAAGAAAATACATGTAACGCCACCTATAGAGCCAGAATCACCCAAGTCAAAATCGACGCCTAAAACGATTCACGACCCTAACCCAATAGACTTAGTGCCCAAAGTCGTGCAGCTACCGAATACTTGGAATCTAGGGAACATAGAGCTGAAATTAGAGAATACCAATGGTTTGAAAGACGCAAGAACAGTGCTCTCTCCTGATGAGAATCTAGATAGCGATTGGGAGATAATCTGATGCAGACGCAGGCCGGAGTGAGGTCACCCTTAGGATTTATATTGTTTTTAAACGAAATCTTAATTGACGTTGCGACGGCTAGGAGTAAGTTTTTGTTAGGACTAAAGCGAATTTTGACTGACTGTTTGGAGAATAGTTATAAGAGATTTGAAGACGTTTGTTTGGCTACGCTGTTTGTAGGCTGCTATAATAGGAATGTTTTGTAAGTTTTAAATGTCCATCCCTTAAAATTAGGATCAACTAACTAACAAATCTAAAGACAGAGAGAGAGAGACTCCGACTCGAATTCTCTAAACTCGTAGTAAACTTTTTGCGTGAAGACATGATGAAAATTATTAACACGTTCCGGGACACTATTCCAGACACAATAGATGTTTTATTGTTTTCACGCCTGTAGGGGTTCAATGTCCCGGAACGTGTTAGGAAATTAAGAGACATTATTCGGCTAACTTATTATAGTGGATGTATTGTAATAATTTATTATTTAGTGGAAAACTGATGCATTTATTTGAGGCTTGTAAATGTAAGATCTGCATATCACAGAAAAGCGGCAATAATTTAAGCATACAGGTTGCTGTTCATTTTACTTCAATTTTCCCTTTTTTTTTTGCTAATTGTCTTACAATAGACATATTAAACGGTTTCTCCCGAGTTGATCAAATGCTTCAAATCGATTCTTCCTTTCAGCTGAGAAAAGACAAACGAGATAGGGACGTTGATATTTGGCCTGTAGGCTACTCTACTATGCATCACAAGTGTGTTATATTATATTGAGGTATTTGTTAAGAAAAGGAAAAGCGTGTTAGTATATGGAAAAGATCATGATATGACGACAGTTATTTCTAGTCTGATATACAGTAAAATAAACGAAGCTATTTATGAAATAATTAGCTAAAAAATAAATCAGGTATGGTTAATATTTCTTGACTTGACAAGTAAAACAAAAATATCTTACAGCTATAGGTAGACCGCGAAATTAAGACCTCGCCTCCCCCCGCCCTGCAGGCGAAGTCTCAATGAAGCGGTTTACGTATACAAGTATTATATCTTTAGAGAGAGAGATCGATAATTAATGAACCGAATGAACCTAATTATTAGATTTTTCTGCTGTCGGGATCAGGCAAAGGTTCATTTGTATTTTGATTTATAAATCAAGTTTATTTCCTTTATCGTTTATTTGTGTTGTTTTGTTTATTTTTCTGTGAGTTTAAAAAACTAAGTATATTGGAAGATATGTATTTATTTATAGATCTCTACGCACATTATTGTATTATATCAAATAGTATTTATTTACGTTACTTTTGTATTAGATTGCAATCAACTAAATTATGCAGCTTAAAAATTATGCTCGGAAAAATAATGTGTATTATAATAATTACGTAACAATAATTAGTGTTTGCAAAGTGTGGTTTGACGTCGCAATGTATGAGGTAGCACTGAGCAATTCCTAATAAATAATAATATTATTAGCAGTTAAGTTATTATTTATGAACAATTGAATGCAAAAAATAGTTTTAAGTCAGGCATTTATCCGGGATTTATGAATTCGTAGAAAGTAAGAATAATAGCTTTATCGAAATAAAATTCGAATCTCGGTCATATGAATGTACGCTTTCGAATCCGAACATATATCGAATGTAGTCAGTTCTGGTATTTTTTAATTTTGCATTTCACTCGCTATAGATCAATAGGTAATTGTGCCATCACACATTGAAGCTTTTACATGACGAAGTGTTTTACTTGCACTGACGGTGTAGGAATTAGGTTAAAGACAAACAAAACCATTACTGCGCTGAGTTTTGACGGTGATTTTCCATTTGATTCTATAAAATTAAAGTGGAAAGAATGTACGAATAGATCGTGCATATAGATGTGCCGTTGTCGGCAACATTGCCGTAAAAGTATGAACGCATTGCTTAAGCCAGCAATTTTGGAAACATATTTTTTATCATGTTTTGATGAAATTTTAATGTTAATGATTAATATTTTAATGAAAAGATGATAAAATTTGTAATGTTTTCTAACGTAAATTCTGTTACGTTCTGCCGGCTGTTTATGCAATGTTGCTTTAATTAATATAATATTCTTACCTATAGCACGGCATAAGACTCAAATTTTTGAACCTTGTCAAAGTACCTAACAATTAGTCCATTCTCATTTTGCAGTCAAACAAAATGTATACTTTGATATGATACATAAATGAGTGTCTTATGCATGATGAATGATGTGCCGTTGCCGGCAACATTGCCGAACAGCGGCTGTACATTTTAATCTACTGTTGACCTCTACACTAATGATGTTAAAGAATCTTAATTGCTGAATCAAGATTTTAACTGTAAGACTCAACGCAGCTAAAGGTTTAACTACCTATTCGAACACACTGGTCCAGGTCACATGCACTAAAACATTCACACCACTTTCATACATTTTGCAAGGACCAAAAACACAGTACATGTGGTCGGTTCGAGTGTGTGCAATAGTACCTAAGAATTAGGAATAAATTGACGAGTAAAAAAATGCAATTTGTTATATTGACGATGCAAACTTTATTGTGATATTTTTTGTGTGCTGTATTATTTTATTTTGGTTTATTAAACGTTTTATCACAAAATTATTGTATTCACGTTGCTCTACCTTTTATTGTTAATTGCTTGGAAGATTATATCTCAATACCCCATATTGACGGTTAAATAATAATCGAAAATACTATAAATAAAATCTAGCTTCGATCATCAAAGTTAGATTTTATCAAAGTTTGATGGTTCCCGTGGGTCATTATGACCACAGAACAGATAAATAAGGTACCAAAAATAACTGTTTCTCGTTGTCGAGACAATAGCGTATGCCAGCTGCTATAACTTACCCACTCAGAGAATGCTAATATAACTTTTTCAATTTTGACAGAAACCCTAAGAGGAAAAACGTCAAAATCAGTAAGTTTGACATTCGTTCCATACATTGAGTCAAAATTGAAACCGACAAAATATCATTATCTGCAGCCTTACGCCTTACTCTGGACACAAAACCCGATCCAATAAATATAGCCATCCCTGTCACACGCATACACGGCCTGGTATGAGTGACAGGGATGGCTATAATCATTGGATCAGGTTTTGTGTCCAGAGTAAGGCCACTGAGCGGCTAAGCTATAAAAGCTCATTACTTAAAACTATACGCAAAGGGAACTTCTGCAAGTATAATGCAGCGGGTAAACAGAAATGAAAAGCACAGTACACTTACAAACGTTTATTTGGATAACACAATGCGTATCGACACCGTTGCAATAAATAAACTAATAAAACAAAAACTAAACAAAAAAAAATGGTCCTCCACTTATTATTTCTTAAAATACTGTCAGTAAAAAAAATTCGCTGCCTCATTTTACAATAAGTGTAACCGGTTGCCTTGCAAAAAATCGCCAGAAAAACATTGGATCATCGAGAAGTTACAGATACAAAGGTCATTTTATTTGAAATATTCAACCTCGATGCACGAACAATACGTGTGAAGTTTTGCACAATTTTTTTCTATTTTATTAAAATCACATTTTAGCATTTCATTATAACATACGATAAGAATGATGAACAAAACTTCACAGATTTATCTCAGACTGATAGTACTAAAATATTTCTGGAGACAGGATGGAGGCGCCAACTTTAAGAGTAGGAGTTAGCTGGTAATTATGTAGTTTATGAGGTTAATAAATAAACACTAAAGGGAGAAATCACACCAAAGCGGAATGGCCAGTAAATCTATGTAACGTACAAAATTTGCGAAGCTATGTCAATATTGTTGCATGAAATTACATTTGCTGTTTATGACATATCTTTCCTCTCGCCTCCACTTTGGAAGAATCCCTTAGGACGAGATCACTTCGAATTTAACGAAACAACTATCAGGAATATTAAGTACCTTAACCTAGAGTTAAATAAATTGGTCAGAATGTAAATGCGCTAAACAAGTCACTAGACTAAGATACGCTAAGTGAAAGCTACGCAAAACGAAACTACATGTTAGTGAAAACAGCTAAATACTGGTTTGAGTAAATACGCAAACATGGAAAAAATACAGTAAAAATATCAAATATTCACGCCATATTTTTTTGGTTTCAACAAACTAGATAGAAGTCGTTAAAATCAACAAAAGCTATAAAGCTTTAGAAATGTTTCTATAACAATAAGTAATAATTAAATATCACAACACAGTAGCGCAAACAAAGCCGTATACGAGAATAGCTGCCTTCGCACAGAATGCCCACTTCATAACAAGCTTATACGATATCATACAACGTTTTACAGATCTCATTCACATCATGACTGCTTTTAATATTTCTAAAATTAGAGATATTGTGTCTTTTGTGTATGAAATATTATACACAATGAGAAGTATTGTTAGGCATCAAATGTATGAGATATGTAAACAGTTCATACATCAAGTCCTTATCAAATCTAAAATACATTATCTAAATTGTAGCTAGTCTTGGCCATCAGTCTTTCTCATAAAATATGAAAAATTCCCTCCCTTACCCACTATGAGCGTTCAGACCATACGGTTAAGCAGTAAGGCCCATCATTTGGTGTTTTTACCTAATACAGCATATACATAAATTCTAATCTAAGCCTTAAATACACCCAAAGCCCTCTTCAATGTGTAATACTGCACTAGACACCACAAAATCAGATCAATTACGAGTATTAACTATCAGCCTTAAATATACTTTATACCGAGATACAAACCTCCTCTAACCAAAAGGTATGGTTTCAATAAATCGCATTAAAGTCTTATAAACCGTTACCATACCCACTAGACCGTTCCGCCACTGACCAATACCGTCGCGTGCCATGCACAGAGCGTGTCAGCACCGGCAACATACGTTCTCGTTTTATATAACGGTGAGACAGAACGCTGCCAATCCGTTCAGTGGGCAAGGTGGAGCGTATCGTGTTGCTTTTCGTGGCTGACACGTTCCTAGCACGGTCATGGTATGGTACGTTGCAGTGGGAAAAAAAATAAAGTAATCGACTAGCTTCATTTCGTTTTATTTACGATTTCATCCAATTAGGTAAAAATCAGTCTTCTCCAACCTACTTGGTGTCTAGTACTGTAGGCACAAATTATTTGACTACATTCAGTTTCCGTCAGAAACTAGGTCCCATAAAGTACAATTTGGCTAATCAAACTCAACAATACAAGAACAACCCTCTTTTTTTGTTTGGACGACATGACAATTCTTTCAATTGAAATCGTTTTCAACGTACGGCCAGACAAAATTGGCTTAACACGTTCCGGGACACTACTCCAGACACAATAGATGTTTTATTGTTTTCACGCCTGTAGGCGGGCACTGTCCCGGAACGTGTTAAGTTAATATAATCGTGCAAATTATTTTTGTAACGTTTTTCATACTTAATGAGTATTTACTTTTATCAAAGTGGAAACGTCGAACTGACTGTTCTTAGTCTTTTATACTTACCTCACACTCCAGACACAATAGATGTTTTATTGTTTTCACGCCTGTAGGCGGGCACTGTCCCGGAACGTGTTAAGTTAATATAATCGTGCAAATTATTTTTGTAACGTTTTTCATACTTAATGAGTATTTACTTTTATCAAAGTGGAAACGTCGAACTGACTGTTCTTAGTCTTTTATACTTACCTCACTTCATTGGTACATACACATCAATGAATACCAGTTTTCACATCTCTTAACTAAGACCTTCATAAATCAGTGTTTATCGACCAAAAACAATGTATTGATAGATTGAATTCAATGGGATACATCATTGATGTATAGTGATATCTTTTGATACATTTATTGAAAATACAGAAAACAATGCTTATAAATACATTTTTGATCATACACTTCTTACGGATACACTTTTTTCCTTGCCAGTAATATAATAGGCTTGGCTGATGTAAACACAGCCTAAACTGAACAACCAATCAGCAAAAAAGTAATTACAAAATTGTTAAAACATGTATAAAGCAGTACATACAGTTCGTATATCACATAGCCACACTTGATAATGCCCGCTGCCAATTCTCTACATTACATAAGGATTTCATTTCGCAACGTTTTAACATAAAAGACAAAGGCAAATGACATTATCAAGCATGTTAAAATATACATTACATTTTACTTATAAGCTTTTATATCAAATAGACGGCGTGAAGGCGGATCTGTTTACTAGTTTTTGGGGTGTAGGTCTAACCGATTCGGAGATTTTGTCGATACGAATATCAAATAGCGACTTCAAACACAAAGTTTAGCAGGATACTTTATCCAAAGGACGGGCGCATAAAATTAACTTGACCTCCAAAAACGGAAAGAGAGAGCTATATAAATGATTTAAAATTAGAAAAAAAAATTACAAAACAATAACATACCACACAAAAACGCCCCTTTTCGCACCATCTTTTTGATATCAACGAGCCAATGAATGATTTTGACAACAGTATCTACATACTTCTGCTGCTGGTATATCAATATCCATTCCAATATTCTGTCATGTAAATAATAGTATAATCTTGTCTATCCAACACGATTTAGGCCAAATATGGAAGTTTTATCTCGACAAATGTTCTATCAAAAATATACACATCTATTGTAAGTTGTGTGTAACTTTTAGGGAGTGGTGGGATCGATGGGTAGTAATCATTGTTACTGCACTTCTGTGTAACTTACCCTGCAACTATTCCACTGATTTTGCCAAAAATAATTAGAAAATTCACTCATTCTGTGTTTTTTTTATGCAGCAGTAAGTTCGTGATATCAAATATATTTATTCTTATAGCCAGTTAAAGATGTACCAGAAAAAAAACACGTAAATTCCTCCTTTATAATAGATGAATAAGTTAAGAGATCGATAGATAAGGACGGTAGTAAGTATTTTAAGTAACAGAACCATGTACACCATCACAAGTTGTTTTTTATAATATTTAATTTATTTCAATGTGGTCCACTTGTATTTACCACGTGGTAAGAGTCTTGATAATACTTAATAAGTACATACATCCGGTCCGAGTACTTTCTTATTAGCTGATGTCGTTAAATGTTGAGATGAGACTTAAGTACTGGAAGAAGTCTAAATAGTACAAGAACTTGGCGTCATACTATTATAGGAAAATAAGCTTCCGGATGCAATAGTTTTGCATTCGACAAGATAATCTGCACATCGGTAGCAATTTTATTTAAAAAGCAAAATCCCATCATGGTGTAATAAGGGAGTTGCAACATTTTGCTATTTTTTAGAACATGATGGAGTTGCGAACTATTTTTTAATAAAATCCGTCTGAACTACAAAAGTACCTTATAACTAACGTACATTTATATTTGGCAAAACCGCCGCGGTTAACATCGTACAACTGTCCAAAACTGAGTGGAACAGAAGACAGAAACACCCGCTGACGACACGAATTACCTATATATGGATTCAAAAAAATCTCAACTTAATATTGGTAGTTAATATTTGAAAAGACTTTTCGGGATTCCAAATCCACAGTCATATGAAAAATACTCTGGTGTTTCTGACTTGTATTCCAAATTATTAGCCCGTTCGTACACAACGAGATCACTACGAAAACGACGACTATGATCTTCCCTAAATTCATAGACAATATTTATTGTCACTTCTTAAATCTATGGGATACCTAATCTTTAAAAATCGGATGCATACGTAGCGTCGTATACAAAGGGGCTGAGACAGTTCAAACCCGACTGCAAAAAATATAATAAAAAAAATATCACATACCTGGCTTCTAAGCGAGGTTGGTCCTCGGCGACATGACCATGTATTGGTGGTCAATCGGCGGCGGCGGGACCACGGGCGACATCGGCAGGTAGTCGCTCTCTCCTGCATCTTTGAGTCTGATTTTGAACTGCTCGCGACCTCGCAGTATAAGGTCGACAATCTCCTGAGGTAACGCTAGTGTTGTGACGGCGTCCTCGTTGAATTCTATTGATAGATCGGCGTCGAAGTCGTCGAACTGGTCTTCGTGTTCCAGACACTCGACGGACTTGGCGCAGCGGCTGGTGGTGATCTGTTCCGTCTCGTCGAGGAACTCGCAGCTCTTGGTCTCGCCTTTGCCGAGGCCGGAGGTGATCTTTAGGTTCTTCATTTTACGGCTGACCTATAAAAAGAGATAAAGCAATAGGAAATACTTAAAAGAAGAAATAAGAAACCATATTTTTTTTGTTTTTTCGTAATTTTTGGTTTCGTATATCATCGTTTAAGAATACAAATATGACACTGTAAGTGTTAAAAAAATATAAACTATTTACCAGGAAATATTTACTCATATCATTGGTTTTTTTTTAGCTTCGCCACACAAAAAAGTTTATATAAATTAACAATTAATTAGACAATACAAATGTTATGCATTCACATGTTTATTTGATATTTACAGTATGTGATTACCATAATTCTGTATTTGAGTAAAAGCGTAGTTCCTAACTACTACTCTAGCTCTATGCAGAATGTCAAGATTGTTAACGATAATATAAATTAAAAAGCAACCGTGACTCTGTGACAGACGAGGAATGTCACAGAGTCACGGTTGCTTTTTACAAGTGCAATTTTTATTATTAAGTTTGTATAGTGTCAAAACAGTATAAAATCAAAAATCAACTATTGTTTACAATATTCGAGCTAAGAAAAGCGGACTTGTGTTGTTCTCGTCCTAACCTTGAAGCTCTTGAAGATGTCGCGGGTGGGCGTGAAGTCGAAGCGCTTCTTCTTGGTGTCGAGCTTGCCCTTCTCGTCCGGCGGCGACGCGCCCGCGCGGGACTCGCTCTTCAGCCGCTTACTGGCACACAAGGAGTAAACAACATTATGAGCTATTATGTAGGTTGATTGATGTAGAGTACCTACCTTAGAAAAAAAAATCACATACATTGCTCGGATCCCAAAGCAAGGAGCTAATAAAAGTGCATTAGCTACTTAGTTATGGAAATCAGAAACAATGGTGATACCACAATTTGGTAAGAATATTATTAAAGACCCTTATCTTCCAAGACAGGCTGGACTGGATACTTGTGAAGAGTGAGCTCGCTGCATCTAACAGCCATGCTTAGATTATCCCAACAAGATGCGAGTAAGATTCATTACAAATCGTTAAGGTAAGGGAAATTTACAAAAAAAAAATTTTTCAACGAAAAAAAGTGAGAGTGAAAATATACTACGAGTACTTTCGACTGTGTTTACGAATCAATTCGAGAAGTCGCTGTCCTATATTAAGACTACGACATGTTGTGAAAACTAATATTGAATTAAATACATAAATATTACATGCAGCCAATCGTTTCTGTTAATCTAATAGGGTGCGTAGAGTGCGCGTTCCACTTGCCTTGACGGCCTTGTAAGCGCGGCGTAAACGTCATTGATGACGTCATAACTAACGATCACGCGACGCCCAAAGCAACACATGTCAATAGGTGGGTCGTGGTGAGCGGCGGAAACAGTCGTGAGCGCGGTTGTTGCGGGCGGCCAGTGGAACGTACCGTATAAAGCAATATTGATCGAAAAAGTAGGAATACTGACCGAAACACGCTGAATGGCTGTCGTTTAGGCAGCGTACAGTCCGGCCGGCAGCCGAGCGGCAACGACCCCAAGGAGCCGTGCCGCGTCACGCTGGACGCGTCGGCCTCCGCGCCCATGCGGCAGTTCCATGACGATGCTCCCAGCTTGGTGGTGCTGGCAGATATAAAAAAAATATAATTATAATTATTTTTTTGTTTTATAGTGTTTTGCCACTATACAAACTTAATAATATAAATTACATATTTAAAAAGCTTTTTATAAGTATACAATGTGTATTTTCGAAACTTGATCAAACGAAATGTGCGGATACTAGACCTAAAATTATCGACAAGAAAAATAATAATAAAAAATTCAGATATAAAATTCAAAAAAGCAAGTTTTATTGTTAGTTATGGTTGCATTTTTTAATCTTATTAGCTAGATAAACTGTTTAGCTTTCAAATGAGACTACTTTGAAAAAAAAATACACGTTTCAATAAAAATAAACGACGAAAATATGAAAAGAAGAAATTTTTATTATAAAAATATATGGCTGAAAAAAAAACAATTTTTTCTTGTCGATAATTTTGGGTCTAGTATCCGCACATTTCGTTTGATCAAGTTTCGAAAATACACATTGTATTAATAAACGTATTTTTAAATAACTGAACTGATGGACACATAGACTGTTTAAGAGTTGCTAGAATTTCAGTTACTATTTGAGTATCTTACTAATATTAGCCGTAATGAAAATGAAAATGAAAATGAAAGTGCCGCGGGAACAGTGCCGGGATGTGTTCTGTGTACACGCGGCACGAGGCGCACTCACGCGTGGAGGCGCGTGCCGCGGGAACAGTGCCGGGATGTGTTGTGTGCACGCGGCACGAGGCGCACTCACGCGTGGAGGCGAGTGCCGCGGGAACAGTGCCGGGATGTGTTGTGTGCACGCGGCACGAGGCGCACTCACGCGTGGAGGCGAGTGCCGCGGGAACAGTGCCGGGATGTGTTGTGTGCACGCGGCACGAGGCGCACTCACGCGTGGAGGCGAGTGCCGCGGGAACAGTGCCGGGATGTGTTGTGTGCACGCGGCACGAGGCGCACTCACGCGTGGAGGCGAGTGCCGCGGGAACAGTGCCGGGATGTGTTGTGTGCACGCGGCACGAGGCGCACTCACGCGTGGAGGCGAGTGCCGCGGGAACAGTGCCGGGATGTGTTGTGTGCACGCGGCACGAGGCGCACTCACGCGTGGAGGCGAGTGCCGCGGGAACAGTGCCGGGATGTGTTGTGTGCACGCGGCACGAGGCGCACTCACGCGTGGAGGCGAGTGCCGCGGGAACAGTGCCGGGATGTGTTGTGTGCACGCGGCACGAGGCGCACTCACGCGTGGAGGCGAGTGCCGCGGGAACAGTGCCGGGATGTGTTGTGTGCACGCGGCACGAGGCGCACTCACGCGTGGAGGCGAGTGCCGCGGAACAGTGCCGGGATGTGTTGTGTGCACGCGGCACGAGGCGCACTCACGCGTGGAGGCGAGTGCCGCGGGAACAGTGCCGGGATGTGTTGTGTGCACGCGGCACGAGGCGCACTCACGCGTGGAGGCGAGTGCCGCGGGAACAGTGCCGGGATGTGTTGTGTGCACGCGGCACGAGGCGCACTCACGCGTGGAGGCGAGTGCCGCGGGAACAGTGCCGGATGTGTTGTGTGCACGCGGCACGAGGCGCACTCACGCGTGGAGGGG